>CABHPP010119166.1:29799-51996 GCA_902168425.1 Peromyscus attwateri | reverse complement strand
GGGGTTAGTACAGCAGGCTGCTCCTGGGGAAGGGGAGCTGGGGTTAGGCAGTGCCAGCCAGTGCCCAGGCCCCATGGGCGGTGCCCCAGAGGCAGGAAGCAGTTCTTACCTAGGATTGAAGCACACCTGAAGGGGAATGGAGACTGGGGGTGCATTGGTGGGTCGGGCCTCCAGCAGCCCACTGCCTGGGGAGACCCCAAAGGCATCATCCTCCCTAGCCGGTTCCTCCGGTCCTACATTGAGAAGAAAGGAGGCCACAGGCTGTCCAGATGTTGTCCCCCAGACTAGACCAGCCTCTCAGGTGTCACTCTGGTCCTTCCAGCAACCCAGGACAGGGCAACCAGGAACTGGAGGTGGACTCCAGGACTGTCGGGTGCCACCAGCCCTAGGGAGCCAATCTACATGGACGGGACCCCGCAGTCTTTCTTAGGGGTCTTGCTCAGTCTCATCAAGGGCAGCAGCATGGGGCAGGATGACAACATACCCATCAGTGCCGTCCAGTAGCTCAGGCAGTCACTGAGGTTCATCAGGTAGACCTCCCGGGTGTGCTGCTGGTTCACGAAGCAGGTCCCAAAGTCCACCCAGCTGGTGGAGAGCTGCAGCATTGGCACCGCCACGATAGCCCGCAGGGGGACCTCCTGGGGGTCCGAGCCTGCGACTCAGTGAGGGATGACGCATCCTTCCCCACGGGGGTAGTGCTCTGAACTGGGGTCCTGGGACACAGGGAAACCCACCGCCCCCGAGTACTGACACTTCTGAACACGCCACCAAAGCCAGAGGGGCAGGTGGAATTCTGCAGGGCCGGAAGGACACCCTTGGCTTCTCTGCCAGCCTCCCTCCTAGGGAGCTCATGCTCTGCTCCCAGTTGATAGGTCAGTCAGCGGTCCACCCTCCAAGACCTCCATCACCTTCCTTGTCTCCCTCTTCCTTTGGGGTCCAAGGCACACCCCTTAACCCATTAGACCCTGAGCCAAGTGGCTCGAGGCCCCTCAGAAGTCCAGGAATCACTCAGGCACTACCATGGCCCACTTCTCTTTGGCCCCAGCTGCTGCCAGGTCCCAGACTGCAGGGCCCCACTACCCTGCTCTGCTTCTGGTCTCTCTGGCTTCTCATAAGGTCTGTCCTTTAGCTCCCTACTTGCACCCCCAGCTAGGCCCCTCTGACTCTCTCAGCTCCACACTGACCGGTGTGTGACCTGCTCAGAGCCCTGCAGGAGCGAAGCAGAGTCCCTCACAGCTTCTTCAGGTGCCCACTGCCCCCACCAAGAGGCCATACCCTAGGTCTCTCTATGTAATTTCCGTTTTCTCTTGATTAAACAGGAAACAGGCTTTACCTGCCACCTCCTCCAGGGAGCACCCCGAATCTCCCCCTCCAGTCCCTCACCCTCGGGCCGGGGTGCCATCTTCCTCCCCAGGGGGCAGAAACGGCAGGAGGGAGCCTAGAACGTGCCTGAACGGTCTGGTTGGTGAAGCCCAGGAGCAAGTTCCCTGTGAACACCATCTGTTTCTCTCCCTTCTTGTTCTGCTGAATGTCCACTCCAGGCAGCATCTGGTCTGCTGGGAGCTTCTGGTAGGACAGCAGTTCCAGGGAGAGTGAGAAGGACACATCCACCTGAGCAGACGTGGACACGGTGTCACCCCAGGTTCCTGAAGGCAGGCAGCCTGCTGGTCCGGTCAGGTCCTGTTCAGCCCCTAGTTTATGGGGCCTGTGGAGGGCAGTGTCCCAGTTACCCAGCACACAGCTCAGCACTACCCCCATGTGCAGCACGTGGTCCCCAAGCCCTGCAATGGCCTGCTGTGTGCCCAGAAGACAGCCTTCCTTGTCCTCGGGAGTCTACTGGAGGGGATAGAGCAAGGAACCTGCCCTTCTCACTTAGGATGACCTGGGCTGAGGTTGTGTATGGACCAAGGAAAGACTGTTTTTATCCTGAGGACATAAGGGGCCTGTTAGGATCTGAAATGAGACATCCTAGGCAGTTTTTCCTTCCACAGAGCCTCTGGCTGCTGTGGGGTGCTGTTGAGGACCGACTCCGGGCAGCTGTGTCACTTTCCTTGATTTATCAAGCCTCGTAAAACAGGGACCTGGTACCGCTGACTTCAGGATTTATGATTAGGTAAACCTCCTGAAACATGCGCTAATCAACCAACAATGGGGGCCTGGTACCGCCGACTTCAGGATTTACGATTAGGTAAACCTCCTGAAACATGCGCTAATCAACCAACAGCAGGGGCCTGGTACCGGCAGGATTTACAATTAGATAAACTTTCTAAAACAGATGCTAATCAGCCAGCTGCAGGGGCCTGGGACCAAAGCGACCTCACCCTAACCCTCCCTCAAGAATTCCCATTCTTCTCTCCTTGCTTCCCTTCCCCCGCCTGAAGCCCTGCATGTAAACCTCAGCATACAGTTAATAAACGGAGCCTTGACGCGACTCAGATTGACTCAGTCTCTTATTTTGCGCTTGGCTCCCTTTCCTTCTCTCCCCATTTGCTTTCAGGTGTTTCCCGGCTCGAGACCCATGAATAACCTGACCTGCTGGACAGGTCAGGGTGCTGTGGAGTAATTCTCTTGAACACTGTAAAGATTTGTCACTCCAACTGATTTAAAAAACACTGATTGGCTGGTAGCTGTGCAGGAAGTTAGGCGGGAAAGTCAAACTGAGAATGATCAGAAGAAGGAGGAGGAAGCATGATTCTCCAGGCAGATGCAGTGGAAGCAAGATGAGAATGCCGTACTGAGAAAAGGTACCAAGTAAGAGCTAGTTAGTAATAAGCCTGAGCTACCAGCCAATCATTTATAAGTAATATTAAGCTTCTGAGTCAATTATTTGGGAAGCGACTGGTGGGTATTCAGGAGTTGCTGGCAGGACAGAGACCTCCTCTGGCTACAGTGGGGAGTTGGGCTGTGGAACGTGAGTGGGATGAGAACAGCAGACCAGAGACTGGAACTCACGCCAAACAGAGTGGGGCTTGGGCTCTTAGCCCTCAAGACAGCTCCACGGTAGCTCATCAGAATCAGTATTTGCTCCTAGTATTCCTGGGCCTCAGCTCTGACTATCACACGGAAAGCTCTGACTGAAGGTGGTCTGGGAGCTTGTACTTGTCCCAAGCATTCTAAAGGCTGGTTTTCCCTGGCTTGGAAACCACCATCTAGGGCCAAGATGAGAAAGGCGGGTAGCAGTGCCAAGTCAGAGGTCGTCCTGGGAAGGAGTTCAGAGCTTTGGCTGGTGAGAGTAGCTGCTGGGACATGACATGATAGTGGTGAGTTCAGATTTACAGGGTGTGTTTAGATCTAGAACTAAAAGAGTCCAGGTCAGGAGCCAGATGCCCAAGTACCACCGGACTGCACCCACAGAGGAAGGTGCAAGGCCACTATGTGATGTTTCCTTTTTTGTGGGAGCCTCCTGGTCACCCCTGAGTCTCCTGGGGAGCTCTAGTGGGATGGACCCTCCCTTGCCCTCAGCTCTCTCAGCAGGGAGCCCAGGCAGAGTGGTCAGAGAGCTCTCTTGCCATCTGCAGCACGGGCTCTGGCTTCCCCACCTCCACAAGCAAGGTCCAGGAAGTCCTGCAGGGCAACACATGCAGGCTGTCATGGCGGACAGTGAAGGCACATCTGCACATGTGTGGCTGCTCAGTGAGATCCTGGAGAAGCCGGACGAGCTGACCCAAGATGTGCCGAGTAAGACAGGCACTGAGCTGGAGCTCTCCAGACCATCAACAGAAGGGGTGGGGGGCTGCAAGGAGGGGAGGAAGAGGGCCTCGCAAGGCAGGAGGGCGGTGGGAGACGGCGGGGCTGCAGCTTTTTGCTGTCCATCCTGGACAAGCCTGTGCTTACCCAGGGAGCCACTATTTAAAGGGTTGCGCACATGCCCTATGTCTGCAAAGCCTGGGTCCCATGCCCATTCCAGGTACCTCAAACCAAGGAGGCAGAAGTTCGCAGTTACCATCAAGGCCCTGATGTTCCCAGGGCAATGCCACCTTTGAAAATCCAGGCTCCTCCACACCCTATGCTCTGAGTGATTTATGTTCATGGCAGTTCAACTGCGGGTGGCCCCAAGCCAAAGCATTAAACCTTGAGCCAAAGGGCATGTGAGAAGGGATGCAGCATGGTATGAAGTAGGGGTGCTCACCAGGCCATCAGTGGTGGTACATAGGTACTCACTCTGGAGGGTCTGTATGTGTTTCTGGAATGCATGTGGCTATTTGCAGTAGGTCTATCTGTATATAACCTGTGCAGAGGGACTATGTATGTTGAAAGGGACATGTCTGGGGCATGGACCGATGACGGTCCATTTGTACCTAGTACCCAGATGTGAGCAGGATACGTGTATGTGTTGCCTGCAGAGGTGGGGAGGGAGATGGCGCACCCCTGCACTGACCAGAATGTTCTCCTGTGGGCGGAGTATCAGCTGCTGGCCTGAGGAGGCTATCTCCTCTTCACAGTGCTGATGACAGGCTCTGTTGTCCCACCTGGCCCCACCTTGAGAAATGAAGAAGGGCTTGGAGACCAGGACCCGGAAGTAGTGCAGGATTTCCGTGGTGTTGATCAGTTTCAGATGGCGGGTGGTAGGCCAGTCACTCAGCACCTGGGGCCATGGGAGGAGGAGGGGCATGGTGCATCCTTCCCACTCCTCTGGGAAAGAGACTCAAGACCTGAAAGGGCCTGTGGCCCAGAAGGACCCACAGGCACATGGGAGGTCCGAGTCCTTTGACTTGGTTCGGGGTGACAGCATACTTACCCCACAGCAGGGATTTTTCGGGATGAGGTCGCTGGCCTGGCACCGGAATTCCAAGTAGCCACTGCTGTCCAGCTGGGCATTCAGCCTGCACAGTGACAGGCATGCTGAGGCAGACAGGATCTGGGTCCTCCAGCGCCACCTCCCTGTCCCCGCTTTCTCCTCCTCCCTTCTATTCCTGTCCTTTGGCTCTGAGAACCCCACCAGTGAAGTGAGGTTCCTCTCTCAAAGGGATGGGGATGGGGGAGTGAGGTCCAGTTGACTCACTGTGCACGTCTTATGTAGCCGTTCATCTCAAGTCTCAGGGGGCCCACAGCAAAGTCCTGAAGGCGACGCATTCGGCCTGGAATCTCTCTGTCTGTCTGCAGAGCCCAGTCCATCAGAGATTACTGGTGGTCCCAGGGCTGAGCAGGCAGTGTGACTCCCAGGGGAGAGGAGGTGGCCATGGCACCCTCGCCCCAGGTGGGAAGGCTCACCTCCTTGTCCAAGCTCATGAAGCCCAGGGCATAGCCAGTGCACTCCACCTTGTGTAGGACGTCAAGACCGAGCACCATGGGAGTGAAGGAGATGTAGATGGTACTGTTGCCTCCAGCTGGGATGACCTAGCAGGAATGCAGCAGCCTCAGCCCTGCCCCATGTTCACTTGCAGGCCAGGGCAGCTCCACCAATGCACACCTACCCCTGCCTACTCACCACCTGCTTGGGGCTGATGTGGTACATGCTGGAGGGCACTCCCTCGTGCCCCTGCAGGATTACTGAGATGATCTGTTCTTCAGCCCTGGCACCACTACTGCAGTTACCCTGTTACCAACGAGACCCTGCCACTCATGTGGGCTCAACTGACCCGGACCACATCTCACATGCCCTGGACTCTGGCTCACCGATGAGGGGACTGCATGGCTAGACGAAGACATATTGGAGGGACTTGGGGACTGTGGTGAGCTGCCCTCAGAGGGACACACGAGCTCATTCCCAGCTTGGTCCCGCAGTGGGAAGGGTGGCCCATAAAACACAAGCAGCTCCAGCAATCTGTCCTCCTTTTCTTCTGGGACATAGGTCTCCCAGTCTAGGCGAATGTCTGGGGAAAGCATGGAGGAAAAAAGAGAGTGGGTGGTCTTCTCCTGGCCTCCACCTCCCTCTTCTCCCATACTCACGGTAGAGGGGGACTGCACTATTTTTATAATGCCATAGGTTTAGAAAGTAGTTCTTGGTGATGTGAAGATAGCTCTGTTGGTCAAGTGTTTGCTGTGTGAGCTGGTTAGTTTCTGTCAACTTGTCCCAAACTAGAAGTGCTTGGGAAGAAGAATCCCCAGTTGAGAAATCGCCTCTGTCAGTCTGGCCTATGGGCATGTCTATGGGGAATTTTCTTGGTTAATGATTGATGTGAGAGGGCCCAGCCCACTATGGGCAAGGTCACCCCTGGGCAGGTGGTCCTGGGTTGTATAAGAACACAAGCTGAACAAGCCAAGAGGAGCAAGCCTGTAAGCAGCTCTCCTCCACACTCTCTGCTTCAGTTCCTGCCTCCAGGTCCCTGCCTTGAGTTTCTGCCCTGCCTTTCCTTGATGGTGGACTGTAAACTGTAAGGTGAAATAAACCCTCTCCTTCCTGAGTTGACTTTTCTTTTCATGGGGTTTCGTCACCGCAGCAGAGAGCAAACTGGGACACACTGCACACACGGGGACTCAAGTTTGGACCAAGAACCACATGAAAAGCTGGGTGTGGAAGCACACACTTGAAATCCCAGCTCTGAGGAGACAGAGACGGGCCTGGGGGCTGTGGAGCCAGTCCAGGCTACCTGCTGAGTCCTGGGGCAGTAACAGATCCCTTATCAAGCAGTGAAGTGGACGGCACCTGAGGAGCAACATCTACGGCTGTCTTCTGGCTTCTCCACATGTGAGCACACTCGTGTGAGCACACTTGTGTGAGCACGCCTGAACACACATGCACTCATACACATAAATGAGCACATGCAACAGACACACACAGGAATACAAGTAGTTCTTCCCAGGCTTCTGGCACCTAGCTCAGTTACCTGAAGCCCTCACGGTTGGTCACAAGACCAGTCGTCATGTCCAAACCCCTGACGAGGCTCTCCTTGCTTCCTGCAGCTCCCTGTCTCCGGTTTGTCTCTGATGGCTGGCTCTCCAAGTCCCACACTTTGCACCTTCTTCACACACGTCCATCATTCCGGGTCTGTTTTCATTTCCTCTCCTTCGTAACCATCTTCCCAGGAACTCCCTACCTCCCTTTGTACCCCCATCCTTCTACCCCGCGGCAAAGCCGAACTCTGGATGAACCACCCGCATCATCCCTCCAGATAGCACTGGTTAAGTCCTCCAAGCTGAAGAGAGTGCACCCCATTGCTCCCCGAATCTGGGCTGCCTCACTGCCTTCTTTCCTGCACACCTGCTCTCTCCTCTGACGCCTCCTATGAGTCCCACCATGCCCTGTGGTGGCTTCACTTCATCTGCCGGAAGTGCGGCCCAGACCGTACCTGTCTGCCATCCTGCTCCCACCTAGCAGTGACCACCAAGTGCAGGGCCCTCTGTCCTCTGCCTGTCCTTGTACTCCACCTAGCTGCTTCCTAACTGCACTAGAGCTAGTTAAGACTTCTCCCACCATGCAAAAGTTTCCCTCAGCCACACCACCTCCTTGGCTGTGCCATAGATCCTCTCCACAGCAGGATACCAGGACCAATTATCCAGTGACCTCCTCGGTGTCAATTAGCATGGACTTTCTGGACCAATTATCCAGTGACCTCCTCGGTGTCAATTAGCATGGACTTTCTGGATCTCCGGTGTCACTGGTCCTGGCACGGAGGAATGCCTCAGGACCCACCCAAAGCTCTCGATCTTGTATCTCCTGTCCCCCTGCTGTCTGCTTTTTCTCAAGTCACAATGACCTCCTGAACAATGTGCAGAGATCTTGAGTGGTGAGGAAGGAAACCGTGAGGGAGATGGGAATTCAAAGAGTAAGTCCAGGAAGAGCTGGGCTCGTGACACAGGCCTGGGATCCCTACCCAGTTCAGGGCTTTCCTGAGTGAGTTCAAGAGCAGCCTAGGCAACTTAGTGGGACCTTGTCTCTAGCATGAGTGACATTCAGTCGACCCCCTACAACCTGCAGAACCAACCAAAGGGAAAAAAAATCCCACAGACAAGGTCATCTCGGGATTGTCAAAAGCTCAGCCTCCTGCTGTTTACCAAAGCCACATGTCACAGGAGAGGACAGACTCCTAAAATTGTCCTCTGCCCCCCCCCACTCCTCCTGTCACACATGACCCTTCACACACACACACACACACACACACACACACACACACACACACACACACAAATAAATACATTTAATTTTAAAACTTAAAAACAAAAACAAATCATATCAAAGTGATAGCAAGTTAGTGACACTCAGGTAACCCAGGCCAACCATGTTCACACAAAGCGAGGGGTCTCCAAAGCATGACAGCATTAAACTAAAGAGGCCAGAGAGGAAAAACCAAAGAAGGAGATGAGAGAAGGCTCCAGCATGATTGCAGAAGAGCCAGTACTAATGAGAGCCCCTCAGTACCTGTCCTGGTCTAGTCTGAAGAGTATCAACTGAATCTACGCACACCGTGCTTAGTCCATTCACTTTATTGTTCTAAGTCAGCTCTCATTCTTAGTCCTTTCCTGCCTGACTCCTCACATTTCTCCCCCAAGACTCCTTGCAATCCTGAAAAAAGTTTCAAAATCCTCAAAGTCACGGCTCATTCCTAGAATAGACGATAAGGAACAGAGCCATTACCATGGTAACCCAAGGTTCCAAGGTCTCAGGACCAGAGCGAGGGGGCGCAGTGCTCTGAGACATGGCTTTTTATCAGCAGACTTGGCAAGTGGAGAATTGGCAGGCTTTCCTTAGGGTGTTTTGTGTTAGTAACCTTGGTAGACACCTGCAACTCTGACCTTGTGCATAACTGTAAAGTTTTACACTTATGATCTATTTACAAAGGTCTTCAGTCTAGTTTGAACATGCTCTGAGGTAAAAATGAGCTAAATGCATGCAGTTTGTGTTAGGCTGAGGAGAGATTATTATTTTCTGTGTTAGTCTGAGCAAAAGGAACTAAGCAGGTTTTAAGCATCTACAGTCTCATGGGACAATGGATCTGGCTATGAAGCATCTCCTAGTATATTTTCCATATATCAAAATTATACAGCTAAATGAAAAGTCATCTTCCTGACCACCCACAGATATATTTGTCCATATGATTGAGATGTAATATGAGATTACATATATACATTTTATGAAAATACATGATAATGGGGAGAATCATAGCTGTTATTGCACAAGAAGTTTATAACAAGAGACAGCCAGTTCATTCAAAAGACAATAACTCCAACACACCTTGAATGATGGCTTGGTCCTCTACCAGAACCCTTGGTTCTGATAGGTTGACCTTTTGAACACTAGTTGTCACCTGCTGTATACTCCCATGGCCTTTTGCTACCAGCAGCTCTCAAGACAGTACTCAAGTGCATCTAATGATAGAGCAGCTAAAAAAAACAATCCAAATCTATCGGAAGTACGAGGGGGACATGATTTCAGGACACGATGACAGTGGAGCTGGTAACACACCCTTCAGAACAGTGGGATCCCATGAGGAGCAGGTCCAGAGTTCTGCTTCTCACCGTGGCTGTGCCTTCCTTAGAATGGCCCGAAGTTTAAAACCTCTGGTTTCTGAGTTGTCCACATCTCTCCCTTAAATCACCACATGCACCCCTACCAAGTGTCCCCCAGAAGGACGTACAGAGGCTCCTTGAAGGCCCCCAGCACCTGGTCACACTGCCATCAGGATGGAAGCCCCCCGGGGCAGAAACCCCTTTCTCCTGTTCTCTCAGTATCCCCATCCTGTGGGTGGCACCTGTTGTGGAACTCAGGTATTGCTGGCCGAAGGACTGAGGAAAGAGGCCCCTGAAGTGTCTGTCCCCAGGCACAGTGACCCTGGTGACACAAAGTTAAGCAGCAAGGATGAGTCCTGTCCTCAAGGATGGAAGTCCCTCCCTCTCTCTTAAACCTGAACTCACACAATCACATCTCTACTTCGGACCTCTGCACCTGTCTCAAGAGCCACAGGCCACTTGGACTCCTGGGTCCTGTTCGTAGCTGACAGTTCTTTCAAGGCCATCTCCTCTCCTGCCAGACACACCATCCTGACCATCACGAGCAACTTACCACAGGGACTGGAGTTATACAGACGGAGGTTTCTGATGACTGTGTCTCCTCCAGAGATCTGGGTCCCAAACCTGGAGGGAGAGAGCAGCCTGAGCCAGCACACTCAGTATAGACTGTGCAACCTTGGGGGGCAGGAGCCCTGGGTGGGCTTCGGGCCAGAGAGGTATCAGTTACCTGTCCTTGTCTCAGTAACACCAAGACCCAGGGCTGCAGAGTGTTAGCTGACATTCTGCCTGGGCTCATCAGATGGATCCTGATGTCAGCCCTAGGGTCTGGAACTGCCTTGGATCACTCTCTGTCCACCCACCCACCCCAAAGCCCCCAGAGACACACAAGTGTTAGCCCTGTCCCCTGAGGCTTCTCTTCCCCAAGACAGCCCCACCCTAGAGCCTCCTTGTGGGTGGCTCAGGTGGCCCTGAGCCAGCTGGAGAATCAGGAGCCAGCACAGACAACCCGGACTAACAGCCAGAGGGTTCTGGGGTCATCAGGGATCAGAGACCAGGGCTCAAGCTGGGTACCTGATGATAGGCTCCTTCTGGAATGGGGCCACACTGTAGCACGTATTCCTCAGGGAGCTGATGGGGCAGCCCACCACGGCCATATACACTGGGATGACAGTTGTTGGCAGGTCCCCCACCTGCAAACACACCAGCTCTTTGTCAATGAGGGCCATTGCATTTCTTCCTTCCTTTCTTTCTTTAAGATTTATTTATTATGTATACAGTGTTCTGCATGCATGCCTGCACGCCAGAAGAGGGCACCAGATCTCATCATAGATGGTTGTGAGCCACCATGTGGTTGCTGGGAATCGAACTCTGGAAGAACAGCCAGTGCTCTTAACCCCTGAGCCATCTCTCCAGCCCGCCACTGAATTTCTTTTAGGCAAAGCTCCCACTTGTCCAACGAGCCCAGGGTCCCCAGACTTGGTTCCTGTTGAGCCCAGCCTCACTCGTTGCCCAGTTCCTAACCCAGACACCCCTAGCCTGGGCTGCCCTTCCTTCCTTCACAGCCCGCTACCCTCTACTGAATTACTAGCTGCAGGGCCTCTGGCCTCCTGCGGCCCCTTTGTTCAAATATCTTTTAGTTTGTTAAAGACTGTGTGTGTGTGTATGTGTGTATACAAGTGTGTCTGTGTGTATGTATGTGTGTGTATGTGCATGTGTGTATGTGTGTGTATATGTGTATGTATGTGTATGTATGTGTGTGCATGTATGTATGTGTATGTGTGTTCATGTACGTATGTGTGTGTGTATGTGTGTGTATGTATGTGTGTATATGTATGTGTGTATGTGTATATATGTATGTGTGTGCATGTGTGTGTATGTATGTGTGTGCATGTGTGTATGTGTATGCGTGCATGTATGTATGTATGTGTATGTGCGTATATATGTGTGTGTTGTGTATAGGCTGCCTAGCAAATGATCAAATGTAGAAAGCTGGATAAGAGTGTGGTGCTGGGAAGCTGTTACTGTTTTCTCTTGACTCCATGCTGTTCTCTCCAGCCCTCTCCTGGCTTCCTCATGGTGGCCCCAGCCCTGTGTGTCACAGAGATCCAGAAGGTTCTGCCACACAAGAGGACTCTGCTGGGAGCATCTTGGTCTTGACCCCAGAAGCTGCAGCAGATGTGAGCGAGCAGCACCTGGCAGCAGCTGCACGTGGAAGAGCTGAGGGCCACAGCTGGCAGAGAGGAGCCGAGGAGCCGTGTGCCTACATGCACGTCCTTACCATGCAAAGGAGGTCATCCCAGTACTCGCCCCACATGTTGGCACAGGCTGTGATGTCAATACTCAGCTGCTGGTAGGCTCCCAGCATGCCCTGGGAAATGTGGGGCATGAAAGCAGCTCCTTTCCCGTGAGATAACATGCTCTCCAAAAAGTCTGGGGAGAACAGGACAAGGAGGGTCAGGGCCCTGGGTGGAGGGTGAGGGCTAAATCCTCGGGAGTTGGCACCGCTTGGCCCTGGTGGAGCCATTGCATGGCCTCCATCCCGTCAGGAAGCCAGCTGAGACTGGCCCTCTTGGCCAGCCTCTTGTTCCTCCTCTGAGGTCAAGCCTTCCCTTGTGAGCTGCCACCAGGCCCAAAACAAAACCACGTCCAATGCTGACTCCACCATGTTGTGAGTCTCTGGTCCCCATTTCCCTCCCTGGCGGGTGCTGGTACCCAAATGTGGCATCACATCCTCAGAAGGCCGTGTAAAGCCCAACGCTGGCCATGGCTTGGGCCCAACGCTCCCCATGTTGGTGGCTCTTACCCAGCTGTTGTTTCTTGGCCAAGTGCTCTTGGATGCGCACTGTCTTTAGCAGAGCTGGGGGCATGTCAGGGCTTCACAGAGACAGGAAAGAACATCGAAGCAGTCAGTCCTTCCCACAACCTGAGCCGCAGCCCATGGTAGAAACATCTGGACAGGTGCTCACGGGAAGGTAGCCTGCTCCTCTCAAGGGAAGCTGATTGGGCCCCCTCTTCACCACTTTTAAAATTTCTGTTAAATTTAAAATTCTACCATCCAATGCAACTCTAGCTGCAGGCTACCTCTAAAGTAACAGAAATTGCCTCCCAGGAAATCCACAGAATGATCTCTGAGCCAGGGATCTGTTATCCCAGAGGCAAACCCAGCTCTGGGTCCCCAGATCTTGGGCACCCTTTGCCACAGGCTCCACTCTCCCCAGCTGCTCCCTGTCTGGCATCAGGATGCACTGACATGCTGGAGCAGAGCTAATGGCTTAGACAGCTCTCCCTCACTTCACTACACCGTTCAGCTCAGGCCCACGAGCCAGTGTCCAGGACAAGCCCTTTTCTAAGCCCTTACCCCACACCCTGGTTCCTTTGTCTAGGAGCCTCTCCCTCATTTACCCAGCTTTCCTACCTGGTGTCAGAATCCCTCCACATTCAAGGCCAGGCTGAGAAGGATTCAAAAGGACCTGGCCTCTCCCACAGGTCAACTTGGGGTCCCTAAGGTAGGCTGTAAGAACTATCTCTTCTGTGTGTTTACCTACATCTGTCTGCGAACCACAGACTCGCCCTCCCACACCGATCAGACTCTATCCTTCCAAGGGAAAAAAAAAATGGCCCAATGAGGAGAACCCATCCGACCTCGTGCCCACTGGGAAATGCCCCAGGAAGAGATTGAGACTTACAGGCTGGTCCTTTTGTTCAGACTGTCCTGGGAGCTCCCAAAGTACTCAAACTTGAGGGTAAAAGGGGTCTGTATCGGGGAGCAATTCGTCAGGATGAGTTGGCGAGTCACACGGGTCCTCAGTGGCACTTTCGAGCCAAAGTCCAGGCGGAGCTCCTCCGGGTGGCCTGGCCACTGTGTCCTGCTGACAGCATTGCCCCATGCCATGGGCACTATGTTATCTGCCACTCTTGTTCCAGTGAGCCACCCTGGGTGGGGTGGGGAGTAGCCCTGAAACCCAGCTTCATATGGACTTCCTTCTCATGGAGTGCCAGACCCGAGGCCCAACCTTCTTGCCAATCCACAATGCCAGAGGAGACTCAAACAGCACAAATTGCCTGGTGGGGTCAGAATGGCATGGTTCCAAGTTGCTGGGCCTCATGTGGGGAAACCCACAGAGGATCCCCTGCCATCTCCTGCCTGCTTCACAGTGTGTACAGAACCACCACACAGCGTGGAGTGGAAGGGATGGTTTGTGCAGAGACAGTGAGGGCCTGTGACAACCTGGTAGCATTCTCTCAGCTGCAGGAATTTGCTCAGAGGAGAGGGGACCAGTACCATTGTGCAATGCCAGCCCTTCATGTGACTTCCCCTACCCTGGACTCACTTTCCATCAGAGTCCTCTACAGAGATGGTGATAGTCACTCGCAGTCCCAGAGGCTTCCCAGAGATGCCCAGGGCCAGTGGCTTCTCCATGCCAGACACATCACAAGGGAGGGCCAAATCGGTCAGCTTTTCCTGCAAGACGTTGATCCACAGGTCAGTTTCAGCACTGGGACCTCAGAAGATGAGGCCAGACAGCCTTCCACTACCATGACTAACAACATGAAGACCTTGGCTTCTCTCTGAGGAAAGGCCTCCAGTGAAGCAGTGAGCCATCCTGACAGCTCAGACAAGGCCCTTAGAGGCTGACCCTCCCTCTAGGTTCATGGATATATGTGTCGGCCCTAAATATCTGTATCTATCCACAGGAAGGTATAATGGTTAACCTTTGTTGTCAATTTGACGGGATTTAAAATCACCATAGAAACAGATGTTTGGCATGCCTGTGACGGAGGCGGGTTTAGCTGGTGGGAAGTCCTGTCCTAAACGTGGGCATCGCATTCTGTGGGTGAAAGCCCTAGACTGACTACAAAGAAGTGAGCTGAGTGGCAGCATTCATCTCTTTCTGCTTCCTGTTGGCAGACGCGATGTGACCAGCCACCCCATACGCCGGCAGCCCTGGCTTCCCCACCGTGATGCCCTGTAGCCTCAAACTGTGAGTAAAGTAAATCTTTCCTTCCTTAGGTTGCCTTTGTTACACAAGGAGAAAAGCAAGTGATCCAGGAGATTCCTCAAGCAACTTCCGGGGAGCAGTCACATTCTTCAATGGGCAGCAGGAAGCTGTTCCAGGCCAGACCTGGGCCTATCTGCCTGGCACCCAGGCACCCAGGTACCCAGGCTCCTGTGTGTGAGAAAGCTCACTGGCCCCATGTCTTCCATCAAGGAGTTAGGAGCTGGGCCTGTAAGTCTCTGAAAGCTGGCTTCTGACCTCTACATGCAGTGGCGTGTGCGCACACATTCTTGTACACATACCCCCACAATAAATAAATAAACAAATAAATAAACAAATGAACAAGCAAGCAAGCAAACAAACAAAATGTTAAAAAGAAAAATAAAGGGGCTGGAGAGATGGCTCAGTGGCTAAGAGCAACCTGGGTTCAGTTCCCAGCACCCACACGGCAGCTCACAACTGTCTGTAGCTCCAGTTCCAGTGGACCTGACACCCATGGCAAAAACACCAATGCACATAAAATAAAAATAAATAAATTTAAAAAAAGAAAAAGAAAGAAGAAACCCTTTTTAAGGGTTGAGGATGTTTCTCTTTCCAGAAAATCCAGAGTTGGCCAGCAACACCCAAACAGTGAGCAAGTCCCGCTGAGAAGGCATCCCTCTAGGATACTCCAGGGAGAATCCGAGCCTCTCCTAGGAGGATGCTAATCACCTGTTAGCCTCCCCTGCAGCACCCAGAACAGTGCCTGCCTTGAGAAATGGCTTTGCCCTAGGCAGAGTGGACAACTGGGCTGCCTGAGCCACACACTTGCCAGAGAAGGGTAGGGCTAGTGACTTGTGGTCAGTGGGCCTCAGACCACATCTGAGCTACTCTGGACCCTCTGGCCTCAGAAAGTAGGTCCAGCGTGAAAGGGTACCCTAAATGCAAATACATTAGCTCTCTTGCCCACGCATGAGGAGCGGATCTGTGGCCCTCCCAGGAAGCACCAGCACCAGTGGGTGGATGGGGTACTTCCAGACACAAGGCACTCCCAAATCACCTTACTCACCAGTGTATGGGCTGTAAATTCCAGGTTGAGCTGGCGCTCTTCACTGGGGCCCAGTAGGCCACGTCTGGGAGAGATTGTCACTGTGCACAAGGCTGCTTGAGTCCCCAGGAGCTAGAAGACACAGGATGTCTTGTGAGGCTACCAGGTTCTACACAGAGTACTAACACAGCAAGCCAGACACTGCTGTCCACTTCAGGAATGAACCACAGAGCTTTCTCTCCTCCCCAAGAATGCTGGGCTTCACCCCCCACCATGGAGTTGAACCTTCTCTCCTCCCCAAGCATGGTGGTCTTCATCCCCCACCACGGAATTGCCTGGACATACTGAACAACCCACTGTGGTAGACAGCAGAAGGCAGCTGCCTTTGATAGAGGATTCTCTCATGGTGCTCAGAGCAAGCTCCACTGTCAACCACTGGGGCATTGCTATGACTAGGTTTTAAACAGCTGTGCAGACTAGCTATGGGCTGTGCTGGCTGGGAGGTCCCAGCTGTGTTCACCAGGAACTCCTTGGACAGGGAACTAGAATGTCCTAAAGACGGAGTCATGAAAGGTCAGACAAGATGAACGGCTCCTTAAGGAGCCACGCTTTGCTGCGAACTGTGGGTGGAGCCATAGGCTTTGGGAGGGAGGCTGGACATTTATTCTGGAGGGTGGCCATTCAGGGGGTGGGGACCACATGTGTCTCCAAAGCTGGGAGCTGCCTACTGCTGCTTGTTTGGGTTCAATCACCTTGCCCCAGTGGAACCGGGTGGGCAGGAGTGTGCCATTGACGAGCACGATGGTTGACTTTGTGGGCACACCCAGGTAGAGGTTGCTGAACTCCACATGGCTGTTCTGCAGGTACACATGAGGCTGCTGCACCTCAGCGTACACAGGAAGGTAGCTGGAACACAGGAAATCACACAGCACATTGCTCAGAAAAGGAAAAATAAAACTATCCCAATTTACAAATGGCATGAGGATTTGGGGAAAGTCCCGAGGAATCTTTTAATATAATAATAATAATAAACAAACAAACAAACAACAACCAAAACAACAACAACAACAACAAAAACAGCTACGAGTAGCACATTTATAATTCCAGAACCCAGGAGGCAGAAACAGGAGAGTCACTGTGAGTTCCAGGCCAGCCTGGTGTATGGAGAGAATTTCAGGCAAGCCAGGGCTACACAGTAAGAGCCTGTCTCAAGAAAACACAAAACAACAACAAACAAAACTCCTAAAAAAAACAAGTTTGGCAAAAAGCTGCAGCAAAAGTACAAGATCATCATTCAGAACATAGCCATATACTTATTCTCCATCAATTAACATGTAGAAACAAACTACTTAAATTTTAAATCACTTGAAATATCTGAGAAACTTTTAGGAGAATATTCTGGGTTTAATTCAGAATCATTACTTACCTCTTCCTATCCCTAACCAAATGTAAAACAATTTCTTCTGTCTCTACCACAAGAATCCAGGCGCTCCTGCCCTAGTTAACTTTAACTGTCAATCTGGCATAGCCTAGTCACCTGAGAAGGTGCATTCAGCTGAGGTAATGTCCAGTCAGATTGGCCTGTGGGCCCGGCTGTGGGAGATTGTCCAGATTGTAACAGAAGCAGGAGGGCTCAGCCCACTGTGGGCAGCACCATTCCCTGGGCAGGTGGTCCTGGGCTGCCATGTTAGCTGAGCAAGAGCCTGGGAGGAAATCAGCAGTATTCCTCCGTGGTTTCTGCTTCCGGTTCCTGCCCTGACTTCCTCAGTGATGCACTATGACCTGGAAGTGCAAGCCAAATAAATCTTTTGCTCTAAGTTGCTTTTGGTCAGAGTGTTTTGTTGTTGTTTTTGTTTTTTAGAGACAGGGTTTCTCTGTGTTGCTCTGGCTGTCCTAGTTGGCCTCAGACTCATAGAGATCCGCCTGCATCTGCCTCCTGAGTGCTGGGATTAGAAGCATGCACCACCACTGCCCAGCTGGTCAGTTTTTTCTTTTTTATTTAAAAAGTGTTTTTATTCATTTTACATACCAACCACAGATCCCCCTCTCATCCCTCTTCCCATTCCCCCCACCTCCTCCCCACCTCTATGCCCTCTTCCTAAAGGGTAAAGGTCAGAGAGTTTTACCACAACCCAAAGTAAACTACAGCAGCTCCCAAAAGTTTTGAGTCTTATCCCAGTTAATGTTCAGCCTCCAGAATTTGTTGAAGCTAGTGAGTGTTCCTTCCATGACTGGGCCCAACCACTGCTGCTTCGGGGAAACTGGTCTGTTTACTACATTTGACTGTCTCCCTGGGATTGGGAGATTCTCTGGCAGACATAAAGAGAGTTGCTTTTCAGTTTGTTCTTTTTTTTTTTTTTTTTTTTTTTCTTGTTGTGAGGCAGGAGCTTGATGGGCAAGTGCTCTACATGTCTAGATGACTGGGGGCATTTTGTAGTGAGATTAACATTATGGTGAGCTGATATAGTAAGCAAAGGAGATTATCCTAGAGAGTCCAGATGGGCCTGTCAATCATCTGAGAGGCCTTAAAAGCAAGAGCCTGGGATTGCCTGGCCAGCCACAGTTAGGTGAGTTGATTGAGTCCTTGCAAGAAATTATATATACATGCACACATAATATTATATGTAGTTTATATATTATATGTACTGAGTAGTATATATAATAGAATATGTAGTCTTGTTTTGTATCTTGGGCAGTGCTTAAATTCACAATGTTCCTGTTTCAGCTTTCTGAGTGCTGGTATTATAGGCATGTACCATTTCTGGCTGTAACAGTCTCGTGTGTGTGTGTGTGTGTGTGTGTGTGTGTGTGTGTGAGAGAGAGAGAGAGAGAGAGAGAGAGAGAGAGAGAGAGAGAGAGAAGGTCAGAGGTCAATGTCAATGTTGGTTGTCTCCTGAGTTGCTGTCTACTTTGTTTTTTGAGACAGGGTCCAGCTAAGCTGGCCAGCAGTGAGCCTGGGAGCTCTGCCTGTCTCTGCCTCCCCGGTGATGAGATACAAATACATGCTGCCATACTAGGAGACTGCAGGACCACTCTCAGACTGCAGGAGTCCCACTGCACTAGGTTTCTACATTGCCCCCAAGAGCCTCCCAATTCCAGTCTTCTCTCCCAGCACACTCTCCCTCCATCCCTCCCACCCCAGCCTGATCCTCCTGTTCCCGTCTCCACTCACCCCCAGTCCACCTCAAAATCTCTTGCTACCTAGCCTCTCTGGGTCTGAGGCTTGCAGCATGACTGCCCTTTACTTAATAGCTAATGTTCACTTACAGGTGAGTACATACCATGTTTGTCTTTCTGGGTCTGGGTTACCTCACTCGGGATGATTTTTTTTGTAGAGTAATTCGGAATATGAAGCCCAAACTGGCCAACTTCTATAACCAGGCAAGGCTCCCAGCAGTGGGACTGGGACATCAACCAAGCCATAAAACCTTCGACCTACAATCTGTCCTTCCTGTAAGATGTTCTGGGGCAATGGCGGCGCAGAACATGTGGGAGTGGCCAACCAATGACTGGTCCAACTTGAGGCCCACGCCACGAGAGGGAGCCCATGACTGACACTGCCTGGATGGCCAGGAACCAGAGGCAGGACAGCCCAGAGACAGACCCAGGATAAAACCAAACATGACTGGCAAAAACAACAACAACAACAACAACAGCAACAGCAACAACAAAAAGGCAATGAAATGATTCCTAATAATATTCTGCTATACTCATAGATCAACACCTATCCCAATTGTCATCAGAGAGATCAGAGAGGCTTCATCCAGCATTTATGGGAGCAGATGCAGAGACCCACAGCCAAACACTAGGCAGAGCCAGAGGAACCCAGAAGAAGAGGGAAAGGAAGGACTGTAGCAGCCAGAGGAGTCAAGGACATCAGGAGAACACGGCCCAGAGAATCAACTAAGCAGGGCTCACAGGGACTCACAGAGACTGCAGAGACAAACCCTGCATGGGTCTGAGCTAGGTCCTCTGCTCATATGTTATGTTTGTCCAGCTTGGTATTCTTGTGGGACTCCCAACAGTGGGTATAGGGAGGTCTCTGACTCTTTTGCTTGCTCTTGGGGCCCTTTTCCTCCTACTGGATTGCTTTGTCCAGCAAAGATATGCTGTGTTCAGTGGATATTCCTGGGAGGCCTGCTCTTTTCTGAGGGGAAATGGAATAGGAGTAGATCTGGGGGAGAGGGGAGGAGAAGAAAGGAGGGGGAGAGGAGAGGGGAAGAGAGGAGGGGAGAGGCACTGAGATGAAACTGTGATGGAACCTGGGAAACTATGGTTGAGATGTAATGTATGAGAAAACAATAAAAAATTATTAAAAGTTATTTTAAAAACCCAAAAAACAAATGCTACTGTGATTGGCTTCTCGTGTGGGTGCTAGGCATCCAAACTCAGGCTCTCAGGCTTTTACAGCAAGCATCTCATCAACTCAGCTATCTCCCCAACTCCCCTCTCCCCCTTCCCCCCACAATATCATATTTTAATAAATATGTTATTGTTTTGTTTCTCTGGTGGGGTCTAGACTGATGTGATACTATCAAAGAAAACCCATAAGTAAATATGAAAGATGGAATAGATTTATTTTTTCCTGTAACTCATTTCTTTTATCTGATTTAAAAGAGGACTACAGCCAGGCAGTGGTGGTGCATGCATTTAATCCCAGCACTCGGGAGGCAGAGGCAGAGGCAGGTGGATCTCTGTGAGTTTGAGGCCAGCCTGGTCCACAGAGCAAGTTCCAGGACAGCCAGGGCTGCACAAAGAAATCCTGTCTCAAAAAATTGAGAGAGAGAGAGGGAGAGAGAAAGAGAGAGAGAGAGAGAGAGAGAGAGAGAGAGAGAGAGAGAGATCCATAAACCAGTAACTAAATCTGTGCTGATGGGTCTCATGTACACAGAAGCTGGCAACATCAAAGGGGAAATGGACAATTTGACTAGCATGGCTGGAGACCTCGCTCTCTTATTTTTAAGAATGAACAGAACTAAGATGCACGTTGAAATGGAAGGCTTGAACACTGTTACAAACCAGACCGCCTAACAGACACACAATGCTTCACCCAACAGAGGAGAGAACTTGGCAAGTCAAACCTAACAAAGTTAAATGTTTTTGTGCTTTAATAATACTATCAAGAGGAGGCTGGAGAGATGGTTCAGTGGTTAAGAGCACACTGGCTGCTCTTTCAGAGAACCTGAGTTCCATTCCCAGCACCCACATGGCAGCTCACAACTGTCTGTAGCTCCAGTTGCAGCAGATCCGACATCCTTATACAGACATGCTTGCAGGCAAAATACCATTGTACATGAAATAAAAATAAAGAAATCATTTAAAAAATACTATCAAGAGAACAAGGCCACAGAATGATTGAAAACAGTGTATCAGAGGCTTGCATGTTAGATACATAAAGATTTCTTACAAACTCAGGAATAAAAAAGAATACTATTTCTTTTTTGTTTGTTTGTTTGTTTTTGTTTTTCAAGACAGGGTTTCTCTGTTCAGCCCTGACTGTCCTGGAACTCACTCTGTAGACCAGGCTGGTCTTGAACTCAGAGATCTAAGAACTCAGAGCTGCTTGCCCCTATCTCCAGTGTGCAGGGATCAAAGGTGGGAGCCACCACCAGCTGGCTGAGAATCGTATTTCTTAATTTTTCAGCATACATGAATAATTCATAACAACGGGTTTATTGTGGCGTTTTCATACGTATATTTATGTTTTGATTTACCCGCCACTGACTCTCTTGTCCCACTCCTTCTAATTATCTCCCTCTTTGCATCTGCTCTTGTCTCTTTTGGGTTTTTTTGGTGAGGAGATCTAGTGGCTGTGCTGGCTAGTTCTGTGTCAACTTGACATGGGCTATGGTCATCTGAGAGGAGGGGGCCCCAGTTGAGAAAATGCCTCCATGAGATAGAACTGCAGGCAAGGCAAGCCTCCAGAGCATTTTCTTAATTAGTGATTGACAGGGAGGGCCCAGCCCACTGTGGGTGGGGCCACCTGTGAGCTAGTGGTCCTGGGTTCTATAAGAAAGCTGAGCAAGCAGGGAGAGTAACCGGCGCCCTCCCTGGCCTCTGCCCTGCCTGAGTTCCTGTCCTGACTGCTTTCAAGGATAAGCTATTGGAGGGGGGGGGGTGCGAGCAAAATTAATCCTTTCCTCCCCAACTTGCTTTTTGTCTCAGTGTTTCATCACAGCAGAAGAAACCTTAAGACAGAAATACGTTTCATTAGAGTTGCTTACAGGAACATGGGCGAGGGGCTGTTTGCAGGAGCATGGGCCCCTTCCCAGCGGTCACACTAGTGAAGACACTATAAATCTTTAGGGATGGGTGGGGTCTCCTGAGGGAATCCTAGTTCTGAAAATGGACAGGCCATCTGGATAGGTACTTCAGCAAAGAGAATTCACAAGTGACCAGTGAGCACAAGAAGATGTCCAGTGTCCTTTGCCACGAGGAAAATGTCACCCAGTCCTCAGAGAAGTACTGTTCACAGGTGAAGATGCAGCCTCAAAGGGTTAGGTGGACCGTGATGAAGGGCACCTGACACCCTCTAGTGACCTACACACTCACACAGACACACTCATATACACACACACATACATCCACACTCATACAGACACGCACAGACACATACATACATACTCATATAGACACACACACACACACATACATACACACACACATACAGACACACACATACATACACACTCATACAGACACACATACATACAGACAGACACACACATACATACACACACATACAGACACACACACACATACATACACACTCATACAGACACACAC
>CABHPP010119166.1:10200-29789 GCA_902168425.1 Peromyscus attwateri | reverse complement strand
ATACAGACACACACACACATACATACACACTCATACAGACACACACAATACAAAACAAAATAATCAAGGAACAATAAATAATCCTTTAAAAACAAAATATTCTCTATCCAGCCTTGGTGGCTTCACCTGCTCTCCCAGTACTTGAGAGAAGTTTAAGGCTGTTCTCTGTTGCATGGTGAGTTCAAGGGCAGCCTAGGCTACATGCTACAGTCTCAAAAAACCAATCAGAAAGGAAGTGAGGAGAGACGGAGAGGAGGGTCAAAATATTTTGAATTTGGAAGAGGCAGGAAGAGTGAGAGGATATGGATTAATTAGTGTTAGCATTGAGTTGGTAATTAGTGAAGGAGACAATGAGTTTGTGGGGGGTGGTAAAACTCCTCTTTATGTACATGAGAAAACTTCCACTGCCAAAGTGCGAGACAGACGAGGGAGGGACGGAAGAGGGAGAAAGGGTAGGGGCGTCACTGCCCTCCAAGCCCCTCCTGTGTTCCTACCAGAACACAACAGCCCTAGCACACCGCACACTGACTGGGCCCATTCTCTCGCCCACGAGCAACGGTGTGTCCAGTTTTCCATTCTTATGCTTCCTCTTGCTAGGAAGCAACCCCAGGAGGCCGGAAGACAGCATCGGCTACCCTGGAGTTGGAGCAACAGGCGAATTGTGAGCTGCCTGACCTGGATGCTGGTAAAACCCTGATCATCTGGGAGAACATCGAGCACTCTTAACCTTGCGGCATCCCTCCAGCCCCTCAGTCTGTAGTTTTAAACTCAGAAATATCTCTAGATAAATACGGAGTTGCACACACTGTTAACATACGGTGAAAACACAGTCCACTGTGACCCTCCGACCCCTCCATACCTCCAGGCCCCATTCTCCACCTTGAGCTCCAGTACCGTCTGCAGCCGCTGACAGTGAGAAGTCTCTAAGGCCACAGTCACTTTGCACTCCCCCAGAGGGTGAAGCTGGCCGCTGAAGGGATCGATGTCCAAAGGGGACACCTATGGTCAACCCAGAGGATACAGTGCGAAGTGAGGACAGGGGAACTGGGGTGCAGGGGTTGACTCTGCCTGATCAGGACCACCCCCAAGCTGCCCCTGGATCTCCCAGGCATGAAACCAAGGAGAAGATGAGCAAGATGGGACCTCGGCTGGTGAGGACATCAGGAACAAGGGAACAAAAACTAGGTGTTCACGTAGAGGAATACACAAGATAGAGGTTCCCACAATCCTGGCGCTGAGCCAAGAGGTGGAAGGCAGAGGTGCCCGAGGGGGGTTTGGGGGGTGGGGAAGGGGCCTGAGAAACCAAAGAGGAACAGGAGGAGAGCTTGGGCGCCCTGGAGGAGGTGCTCTGGGCAGGCCCAGGCCCGTCTCCGATAGCTTCAACTGAGGCTAGCCATCAGGTCACCTGACTGGGGAGGGCAGAAGCCGCAGCCAGATGGATTTCCCCCTTGTCCCCATCCTGGTTTCCCCCCACACACCCCAGGATTAACTCACCCATCAGCAAACCCACTCCCCACATGCACTCAAGGGAAGAGTGGACAGATGAGAAGGAAGTGTCCCAAAGTGTCTACTTCCTCTGTCCCTAATGAGAGGGGCACCTGTAGGACTTAGAAGCCTTGGGCTCTAGGTAGGCCACATTGGTTAGTGGGATGTCACTGGAAAGTCAAACCAGAAAGAGCATTATCTCTCCCTTCAATGAGACCTGGACAATGGGTGTGAAGGCCACAACTGCCTGGAGATGCCACAAGACCTAAATTGAACCCATCCCCACCTCATCAGAGCTCAGAGCTCTGGGAATGCAGGCACATGCCACCACACCCTGCTTTGTGCAGAGCTGGGGATTGAACGCAGAGCAACTAACAGCTTACGTCTGCAGAAACTGAATTTTGTTTGGAGAGCCTCAGGTTTGAGCCACCGGCCGCCCCCTGGTGGCAGGTACTGAAACTGCAGCCACATTTCCCAGGGAGGTGACCTGGAGGAGGGAGGCCTTGGCCAACAGCACCTTCTGACTGCATTGCCTGTTTTCTGGACTCAGGCTGCTTCCAAGAAGGAGAACCCCCACACCACCCTCTTCTGCATTCAGTGGTCGAAAAATGGAACAGGAAATGCCTGTGGAATTGGGGCTGAGGGATGAATTCCACCCTGGAGACTGCTGCCTCAGAGCAAGTGTCCCAGTTCAGACAGGAGCCAAAGGTGAGTGTCCCATGGAGAGGCCACATCCAGGGAGCCTGCAGGGTCCCACTCACATCCTCATGTCTCTCTGCCAGGCATAATGGGCTCTCCCTCAAATGCCACACGGCAGAGAGCTGGCTGATATTCCGGATCTGGATGGAGCATGAAGCCTCCTGGCCCAGGCGGAGCAGACCAAACTGAAGGGCTGGGACATCAATGACCAAGGCGGGTCCCTGAAACACCAGAGGGGCCTGTCACTGCCTGCCTGCCTGGGAAGGGGCTGGGTCCTGCTTCACCACCACCACCCCCGACTCCGAGCTCTCCAGGCATTCCCAGCTGCCCAGTTCCCACCTTAAAGGCAGCTTCGATGTGAAGCACCACTGGGCAGGGTGAATCTTTGATTTCACACTGCAGGTCCTGGCTGGTGGGGCCAGGGACTCCACCGGTTAGGTTTAACTCAAAATCTCCGACCTCATTAGGCTCTAGGGAGGAGGATGACATTGAGGTGGCTATCAGGGGTGGGTACAGTGTCCTGTCAGGCTGGATCTGACCACAGGACAACCAGGGTCCTGCATGGGTCCCCTGCACCCAGCCCCAGGCCGGCCACACCCTTCTGCAGGTGAACTACCTATCACGCCTGTGCAGGGCTCCACTTCGATGATGTGACAGTGGCTGATTTTGCTCCACGTGTATCTGATGGGCGACTTGCTGTTATTCCACATCTGAAAGACACATGCCAGTGCAGGCTGCCTGAGTACTGCCCTTCCATGTCAAATCAGAACCTGCTGAAGGACGGTGGGATCGCCGGCTCCCAAGGGGTTGTCTATCTGATGCTCTGCCAGCTGCTGACCATCTGAAGCCCCAGGTCTCCCTACCTAAGAGGCACCTTTGCTCCATGTTGTGGGGACACAGGCACCACATCCTGCCGAAGACCTGGGAATGAGTTCCATAGCCCTGACTTCAGAAGATTCTGGACACTGGTAGGTCAAACAAGCCTGGCCCAGGAGTGTAAACCGCTATAAGCTCCGTGGTGTGGCCTGTTGAGCTCTCTGTTCACCACACTTACACCTAAGTACAGTGTCTCCTGGGCCAGCTGACACTGGTGAGAGGATTCCTTACCTTAAAGTCTTTCTTCACAGTGATGCCAATGTAACTCTCGCCAGGGATGATGAGGGCGTAGGGCTCTAAAAGGACTTGGAAGGGTTCTGCTGAGCCTTTCACCTCGATTTCCAGGACGATCACATCATCCACTGAGTAGGAATAGTCCCCCAGGTTCTCCACCCCTGAGCTGAACACAAAGCCACTGTGAGCTAGGGGCTGACATACCCCAGGGACATGTCTCTGCCTCTCTCCCACTGGTTTGTTCTTGTGAACACAAAGGGTTCCCTTACCCTCGACCCCCAACCCCACAGTCATATGACAATGTCTACACTGTGACAGGGCAAAGTGACAGCCGAGTAGCCTAAAGCCTGGGGCGTGGACCTGCTGCCTCCAGGAACAGAGTGAAGCCTCCAGGGGACCTGTGCACCATGCTCCCTGGGAGACCCACCTCTAGCCAGTGCATCATGCAAACCTTCCCACAGTACTCAGCAGCACCCAGAGTCTACCAGCCAGGATGCCCAGGGGTAGCAGTGACCCTCCTTATCTAGGCTCACCTACTCACCTCAAGGGCTCAGGGACAGCTTCCAGAACCATTTGCAGTACACTGTGGAAACACTTGAGCTGCAAGAGAAACACAGTATGATAACCAGACTCGACTTCCAGCCAGACTGCCGGCCTGCAGGGAGCTAGGGGACAGGGAAGGGATTCCTGTTTCCGGAGCCAGAGTGCCCAGGGGGGCCTCTGAAAGATGCACTGCTTCCCAGTGTCCTCTCTCCACTGTGGGGAGAATGGGATCCCTGCCAAGGCAGGAACCTACTGGTCAGCAAAGAAAGCCCCAGCCCCCCAAGTCTGACATTGGCTCCGACTAGCACCCTTGGTGTGTTGAAGGGACCAGACCCTCCTGGGCACAACAGCAGCCGCATGCTGGCTCCAGAGGCAGCCACACACAACTCAGTCTCAGACCCTCTACAACAGGCCCCGTCCTGCGCCGTGCTGGCACTCACTCGGGAACCCACGCCTTGCTTGTAGGGGCTGCAGGGGACGGGTGGAGACAGTTATGTGCTTTGAACTGTGAAATCACCAGGGCTGAGGAACAGGCACAGGGCGGTGCTGCAGGAGGGACATTTGGGGACAGAACCAGGAAACAAGCTGCTGAGTCCTGCACACCAGACCTGCATTCCAGCCACACGCAGAACTACGTGCGGCCCTCAGCAGGGTGCCCAGGTGCCTCGTCAGGCCCAGCTGTGGTTACGCATGGGGGTTGGAGGAGGAGGGACACACAGAAAGCTAATGACCCCCGTCAGTGGCTAATGAGATGACCTCGTGAGGAGAAAAACTCAGAATGAACTCGTGGTCTGAGTGGCCCTCGAGGACGCCCTTCTCAGGAATGATGGAGAAGGCCGTCTTCCTGTCAGGGTGGCACTTGATGCTGTCTGCGCTGTGCGTCTCTCCAGGCATCAGAGGCTGCAGGTTGGGTTTCATGATCTGCCAGTGGAAGGCCAGCTCCACGTGCCTGGGGGAGCAAGAGCTGCTGTGGGCGGTCCATCCCAGGCCACGCCTCCGCCCTCGAGGCTCCCACCCCGTGATTGGGCGGTGGATCCCAGGCCACGCCTCCGCCCTCGAGGCTCCCACCCTGTGATTGGTTGGCTCTATTCTAGACAAGAAGTGACAGAACAGGCTTCCAGCTTTTCCCACAGAGGAGCTGAGGGCAACTTAGGTAAGGACAGCAGGGTGTCCACAGGGGAGACCATCTAAGAGTCCCCACCTCAGCAGCTGGGAACTGAAGCCACAGTGAATCGGGGGACATGGGTGATGCGAAATGTCACACTCTCGCCATTATACTAGAGGAGTCCAGGCATCCCTGAAAATTCTCTAAAGTGTCCCCTACCACATGAGCATTTCCAGCTTTCCCATACGGACCACATTCTCACCTTCTGCCTCCAGCCATGGTCTCCTGGGATGATGGCTGTATTCAGACAGACATGTGCCCACTGGCTACTGACAAGGACAGCCCCAGCTCTACAGCACCATAATGGACAGGACTCAAGACATGCTTCTGGGTGGTGGGATGGAGGGGGATGTCAGGTCAGTCCCTCCCATCCGTGTCCCGGGGCACCCCTGACTGGGAGGCCCACTGAGGTCAGGGCTGATGGAATGTGATGTTCAAAGGTTGGACAAGGAAGGACCTGGCAGTGAGGGCTGAGCCCAAAGGCCCTTCCTGTGGTCTGAGTGGCTCCCGGGACAGGGACACGAAATGACCTCTCTGGAAAACCATTCCGAGATCCCCACCACAAAACGGAATAGGAGACTACAGGTGATATGAAGCAGGAAACTGAATAATGGGGAGGGTCCAACTGGGTGGAGGGAAGGAGGTCTGTGCAGAAGGAGAAGGAGGGATACAGGACAGATACACCAATGCTGTTCAATAAAGCCTCAAGGAATATATATATATATATATATATATATATATATATATATATAATACATAAGTGTCTGTACACAAAAAAAAAAAAAAACAAACTTACATCTTAAAGGAAGTTAAGCTACTTGGGCTGACAATGCTCTCCACTGGACTCATAGACTAACAACCCAGGACCAGGTACAAGAAATTTTCCAAATGTTTGGTCGGGGCAGTTCAAGTGATTCCCCAAACAACAGGGATTATTGATGTGGCCTTGGTCACCTCTCAAGGTTGAGGTGGCCCCTATTGCTAGAGACACAGTACACTTGGGACGCAGGACTGATGATCTGAGCTGAATCTGACCCGGAAGCATCTTCCCTATGGTCTAGCTTCCATGGTTCCAGAAAATACTGTGCAAGCTACTGAGGGAGGGAAGCAATTGAACATCCCTCCCTAGCTGCAACACTTACGAACCACAGCAATTACCTGCATGGCAAGATATGCATAAAGGAGAAAGAAGCTGAAGGATGCTGGCCCACGCAAGCATGCGGCTCTGGCCGGCCTTGCCCTTCCCCCCATTCCCTCTGCCTTGCTAAAAACTGTTAGATGGCATTCCTGAAGCTAGCTTCCAAGTTCCATTCCCTTATTTGGCCACTTCCTCCTCCTGAGGCTGACTACCAAGGCCCAGCTATCAAAGCATTGAAGTCCAGCAGTCAAAAGCCTCCTTTGGCTCACCCAATTAAATGTTTTCCTTTATCAGCATTGTCGTGGTCATGGTGTCTCTTCACAGCAATAGAGATCCTAACTAAGACACATGGGGTTTCCCCTTTCCCTAAACCACCATTTGCCTATGGGACACATCTGTCTCCTCCCTATCCAGAGGCAATCCTTTGTCGTCCCCCCACCACAGACAATATTCCTGCCCATCCTCCCTGCCCCCTTCCCCTTCTCCCTCAGCCTCTATCTCCTGTCTTTGTCTCTTATTCCCTGCCCTCTGTCCCTCTGGGGCAAATAAATCTCCTCTGTGCTGAGAACTTGGTCTTGGAGGTCCTGAGCCGATGCCGACCCCTTCAGAAGCAGCACTCACATATAGGTGGCAGCCAACAATTTTCTAATTAGACTTAAGGTCCACTCAAGAGGACGGAAACCATGCCAGGTACTGGAAACCTAGCCGACTTCACTGAGTTAGTGATCATAGACATTAGAAAGAATGTCGGCCGGGTGGTGGTGGCGCACGCCTTTCATCCCAACACTAGGGAGGCACAGCCAGGCGGATCTCTGTGAGTTCGAGGCCAGCCTGGGCTACAGAGTGAGTTCCAGGAAAGGCACAAAGTTACACAGAGAAACCCGGTCTCAAAAAACCAAAAAAAAAAAAAAAAAAAAACCAAAAACAGAAAAGAAAAAGAAAGAAAGAAAGGAAGGAAGAAAGGAAGAAAGAAAGAACAAGAAAGAAAGAAAGACTGTACCAGCGTCACTTCACTAGACCAGACCAGTATGGTTCCTTATAGTCTAGATCTTTTCCTCATACCCACAGGGCGGGGTAGATGCTACCCTTCATCCAAGAAGCCCCTCTTTAGAGCAAATGGAGACACCACAGAACACCATAGCTGGACACCTGCAGAGATCAACAAGTCATGGACACATCTACACCACAGCTCCTGCATCTGTGACTCAGAGATCATCACAGTGTAAGAGGCAAAACACCAGGAAATCTGCCATGCAACAGTCTCGCCTAGACCAGAACTACGGCAGTATAGGGGCATGTTAATGACGAAGGGAAAATTTAGTGGTATCCCCTCCCTAGACAAAGAACTCCAGGCAACCACTGACTGCTGGGAGAAGCAGCCCCTCCCAGGGATGGGTTCCATCCTTGGTTGTTCAGTGCTGAGTGGTCAAGAAAGACTCGGCAGGATGTACTTGTATCTTTGTATTCGTGCAGACACATACATATGTATATGTATGTAACACTCATGATCAAAGAAAAAGAGGTTATCAACTTGAAAGTGGCATTGGGTATGGGAGGGGTTTGAGGAAGGGTAGCTGGGGGGGGCTGGGAGTAGAAAAGGGAGGGAGAAAGTAATATAATTCTATTTCAATTAAAAACAATAAAAGGAAACAAAACCACCTATTTATTCCTGGCTTAGTGTGGTGGAGGGATATTGCGTTCATGGTGCAATCTGGCTTCCCACAGTGAAGACCCTACATGGCCACACTATTCAGTACAGTAGCCACTAGTTTTCAGTGGCCACCAAGAACTTAAAAGGTGGCTAGTGTACTGAGGAAGTGCTTGTCATTTGATTTCACTTTAACCAGTTTAAATAGAAATAGCCAGCTGGGGAGATAGTTCATTGGTAAAGCATTTGTCGGGCAAGCATGGGGACTTGAGTGAAATCTCAGCCCATGTTAATAAGACCCAGAACCTCTGGGTATAAGCCGGTCATGGTGGCGCATGCCTTTGATCCCAGCACTCAGAGGCAGAGGCAGACAGATCTCTGTAAATTTGAGGCCAGCTTGGTTTACATGGTGAGTTCAAGGCCAATCAAGGCTACACAGTGAGACCCTGTACAAAACAAAACAATAACAACAAAAGCCAGGTGTGGTGGCATGTGTTGGGAAGTGAGGGATAAGCAGATCCTCTGGGCTTCCTGGACAGCCAAGTGTAGGCCAACGATTCTTTCACCAAGGTGAAAAAAACCAAGGTGATGGTGCCTGAAGAACTAGAGCCAAGCTTGTCCTTTGGCTTGCTCATATCCATCACAAACCCACAAACATGTACACCTGAACACACACAACTCATGCATGCACACACACACACACACACCATACACACACACACACACACCATACACACACACATACACCATACACACACACATACACACACACACATACCACACACACACACACCACACACACACCACACATACACACACATCACACACATCACACACACCATACACACACACACACACACACACACACACACACACACACACACACACGTCTAATGGTTGCATGATGGGCAATGTGAACCAGGAGCCTTCTATCCAGTCTGAATCCATTCTGGGCTCACAACTCCCTCTGACTCTTAGAAAGTACTCTTGCCTCATGAGGAACTGGGGGCTAGTTGAGGGAGGACCAGGGCTGTGTGTCAAGGACACGCCAGGGCCACTCACGTAGCATTTCGGATAATGAGTTGTTTCCTTGAGGTAGACTGGAGGTTTTCAGGCTCAAATCGGATAAAGTACTGGGCTGTTAAATCTCTCAGCTCTCCTGGGTCTGGTTCACTTTTTCCACCAGAAATATAGATCAGATCCAAAGCCACCAGCTGCCCAGTGCCTGATGGAGGAAAGTAGGAAGGTTCATCAAGTATCACCAGGCTGAAGTCGGCACCCAGGGGCCACAGACTGCCAGGGGACCCATGCCATGTCCCCATGCAGCTGGCCTTATTTGGGTCCCCAGAGCATATAGAAAGGGAAAGCGGGTCTTGATCATCCATTCACAGCCTCAGGTCTTCCCAGACCAGAGAGAGCCTTGCACGCAGCAGATACTCATTAATGACTACTGAGTGGAACTGGACAGACAGATGGAAGGAAGGGAGGAAAGGATGGATTGTGTGTACCTGGTACAATTCAGAAAAATGCCCTCTCTGACCTTGCAAAAACCTAGAGGTGTGGTGATACATTGTGTACCCTAATAAACTTTGCCTGACAATCAGAGACCAGAACAAGCCACTAGATTAAACATAGAGGCCAGGCAGTGGTGGCACACGCCTTTAACCCTAGCACTCGGGATGCAGAGATCTGTCTGGATCTCTGTGAGTTCAAAGCCACCCTGGACTACATGAGATTGACTCAGTCTAGGAGAGAAAAAAGAGCCAGGCAGTGGTGGCACAAATGTTTAATCCCAACACTTGAGATCTCATGTCTTTGTTTGGGAAGTCACATGGCTTTTATCCCAGCACTAAGAAGGGAGTGATATGGTGGGCGGAGAAAGGTGTATAAGGCGTGAGGAGATCAGAACTAAAGTCTTGTAGGCTGAGGAAGCTCTTTTGGCTGAAGCTCTTTCAGGCTGAGGAGTTGGTGAGGTAAGAGGTGGTGGCTGTGGCTTGGTCTGCTTCTCTGGTCTTCAGGCAAATTTTATTAGGGTATACAATGTATCACCACATAGAGCTGTAACCAGTCATTTGTGTGGGAGCCACAGATGACTCTCAAAGATCAAAGTGGACTCCAAGTGAAAGGATGGGCGATTGCACCTGTAACCTCAGCACTAGGGAAGTAGGGCAGGTGGATCAGGAGTTCACGGCAGTGTGCCCCTCAGATGCCCACCACCTGGCTGGGGCAGGCACAGCATGCCCTGCCAATGCTCCTATCGTAAACAGCTCCTCAAACCACGTCCCCACCTACGATAACCAGCTCCTTTGTCTGACAGTTGTCACACACGATGATGAAGGTCTCCTCGGCCTTGCCTAGGCCGGTCGGGAGGAACAAGACCTGGAGAAGAGAGAAGATATGTATAGCAGAGACTAACCAGGAAACATGGCGAGGACCAGGGACCGGGTGTCACGTTCAGAGGTCTGCCCCTGATGACCTACTTTCGCCAGGGAGGCCTCACCTCTCAAAGGCTCTACAGCATCTGGGAAATAATGCCACCAGCTGAAGGACAGGACTTTGAAATGTGGACTTATAGGAGGCATTTCAGATTCAAACCATAATGTCCCGTATTGACTTCTTAATTTATCTACTTAGTGAGTATGTGGAAGGGTGTGCCACAGCAGGAATATGGAGGTCAGAGGACAACCTGTGAAGTCATAAGGCAGCCACAGAATGCAAGCACACACCCCTGTCTAGAGTCCCAGTGCTGGGACCTGGGTCAGAACGGTGTGGATGTGAGCCATGAAGACACAGAGGTGGACGTGATGATGGAACACCCGAGGAAGCCACCATGGGTAAGCATAAGGAACAGGTTTGACTACCCACCTCCAACAGGATGGCAAACCCTGGAGCCAGCTCAAACACTGACGGCATGACTCCAAAGGGAGGCTGCTCCACAAAGCCAGTGGTTGCCACAGCCTAAAAAATAAAAATAATAATAACAGTTTAAAAAAACAAGAGGGTTGCACAATGGTGTGATAGAAATTGCAAAATCCAGTGCCCACACTGCAAACTTCTCCAGATATTCATTTTGCTGTCTGGGGATTTTAAGGATCCTCCAAGTGCCCTGTGAGTGAGGAAATCATGACCCGGCCACCCTGAGGGTGTGTTCACTCCACCTTTGCCAGGCACCGGGCGAGGCTCTGGAGGTTAGGGGTAAGTCACTGACATCTGGGAAGCAATACTACCGCCAAGTGCTCGGGACACGAGACGTACAGGAAGGGCCTCCCGGAACACCTGGTTCTGCCTGTGGTGGCCACCGCGTCTGCCTCTGTCACTGACCACCCCCGAGTGCTTCTGAGTCACGAGGACACCTGTCAACTTGGTAACAGAATTGTGGATTTCACACAAAACCTCTGGGCTAGAGGTACAAACTGGTGCTTACAAGATCCTGCCCAGCCGCAGACAGGCCCGGGAAGGGAGGTTTCTGGGTCTGCCTCATATTCCCAGGCCAGAAGGCATGGGAAATCTACGCACTGTAACAGAAACTGCGGTGTACACGTGCTGTCGCTGGTGCCGGGCTGGGGCTGCCTGGGCAGTGCAAAGATAACAGGACAGAGCTCTGCTCCCTGGTCCCACGAGGTCACAGCAAAGAGCCCAGAGGTACGGGCACTTATGCGCAGTCTCCTGCTTCCAACGGCTGGTTCAAACATATTGTGTGTACATATGTGTGTCTGTATTCGTGTGTGTGGGTACACATGTGTACATGTGAAGGCCAGAGGGCAGCTTCAGACATTGTCCTCCAGCAATGCTGTCCACCTTGCTTTTGGGGACAGGGGCTCTCATTGGCCTGGAACTCGCCCAGTAGGCTAAGCTGACCGGCCAGCGAGGGCCAGGCTCACCGTCTGCCTCACACCTTCAGGATTATGCCAGAGTGGCCTTTTTTATGTGAGTTTTGAAGATCAGACAGGTTCTTCCACTTCACCGTCTGAGCCACCTCCCCACCCCAAAATATTTTTAAGTACTGTGCTAAATAAATACCAGCAGAGTTCAGCCAAAGCCGCCGCCTGTGCGCTCCCATCCTGCTCCGATGTGCTATGATAAAGCTGAACTCAGAAAACAAGAGGATCGCGGGGTGTGTGTGTGTGTGTGTGTGTGTGTGTGTGTGTGTGCTCGTAACTAGAGGCATATCCCTGCCCTTGACACATTTGTTCTCGGGCCGTGGCAGCTGGATCTGGGGATCACAACACCCTACTTCTGTAAGTTTCTGGTCCCTGGTGTGATGCAGCAGCCTCCTTCATGGAGCTCATTTCCTTGGGTGGTTTGTTCTTTTCCCAGGAAGCGATCTACAGTCACTCACCCGGAAACTGGGTGGCGGCCAGCTCTTTTGGGGCATGATGCAGAATTTGCCAACGCTGAAGCCCACGTTTTTGCAGGCGAATCTGGTTATCTTCACTCCTCCAATGAGGCAGTGGCCACAGTCCAATATCGGTGACACTACAGCCGTGGGAAAAGGTTGCTCAGGGAGGGCAATATGGGGCTGGTGAGATGGTTCAGCAGATAAAGGTGCTTGCTGCCAATCCTGATGACCTGAGTTCAAGCCCCTGGACCGACATAGTGGAAGGAGGGAACCAGCTCCTATGAGCTGTCCTCTGACAAGTACATGAGCACCATGGCACATGTGTCTCCCCGACCCCATACATGTAAGTATAATAAATAAATGTGGTAAAAATTTTAATTAAAAAAGGACACCACCTCACTCTGAATGGACCCTGCTGTCATTGTTTTGGAGCTCAGAGCAGCCCACCACACTGAGAAGGAAGGGTAAGTAGGGTGGTATGCCCTGACCACTAAGACCCAGGGTGCTGCCAGGTCACATGGTCATAGTCTTGTAGGAGTCAACACTCACTGCAGACTCCCCATCTGGGCCAGGAAGATCCAACATGGTCTTGGGCATTGTGGAACAAATCAGGGGATGGGCTGAGTTCCAGCTGAAGGATCTCGTACCCGAGAGGGACCAGCAGAGCCTGGCTTTTCTAAGGACGCCTCCCTGCCTCCCCAGTACCAGAGTCAACACCTCCAGAACTTTCCTCTGGGTGCCTGGAACCTTTCACCTTCCCCTGCTGCATCACAGAAGCAACCCCTGCAGACAGGAGAAGGTCTGCTGGTGTGGAAGCTGCTAGAAGGCTCCTTTCAGGACTCTGAAGCCTCTACCCAAGAGATACAGGATCTGTGCCCCTTCCAGGAAGTCCTAAGATGCTGTCCATCCTTACAGGGGCTTCCTAGCCCTAACTGAATCCCTCTGAAGGTGCAATGCATACTCACAGGTCAGCACTGGGGGTGGCCTCCGGGCCTGCAGGGGGATCACCAGTGTGTGGGCAGACTGGGTCTCAACCAAAATGAAATCATCAAAGTCCCCAAGACAGTCCGGAATAAACTGGACAACGTACTGGCAGGTCATCCCAGGAGCCACCATTCCGCCTTTTCCTGGGAACATCCCTGTGGACCATGGAAGTGGCCAATGAGGATGAAGGACTAGCTGCCCACCGGGGCCTGGGCTGATCCTCCTCAGAAGTCAGAGTGTATCTATTTCTGTCCAATTGCTCCCTAAGACTTGGGAGCCGGGCACAAGCCTCAAGATTCACGAGGCCCCTCCATGAGGCTAGCAAGCAGGGAGCGATTGCTGAGAGAGGAGAGACTCTTCTGTGGAACTGCCTGCAAGTTAGGCGGTGAGCTCCAGGGATGCTGCTTTCAGGACTGTCACTCACACCAGGATGAAACTCTTGGTGACACAGCTGCCTTTTTGTCACCTACGAGTTCCTGGAAGTAACCCAGTAAGTTCATTGGTTCACCAAGTTCAGCTTGGTGGGAATGGTCACAGGACTCTGTCACTGGGGCCTTTCTGGGATGAAGAGATGTTAGTTCACATCTTCCCTGGAAAAGTCATGCAACAGACACCAACCACAGCTGGGCCAAGGCTGGTGGCAGAGCTGCCTGAGGCACGCAAGGGAGGTACTAAGGTAACAGTACCCAAGTGGGAGTGAGGTGACCAACGTGAAATGCGTGGGTGGAGGTCATCTGCCTCTATGGCATAGGGATTATCTCGTGGGCAGCAGAGCCCTTTGAGATTTGTGCGTTTGAGCGGCAAGAGGATTTTGCTGTGTTTTCTCTTTGTTAAGATATTTTCTCACTCTTCACCTGGGCTGGCCTCAAATTTGTGTCAATCCTCTTCCCTAGGCCTTCCAAGTGCTGGGATTTGGGAGCCACCACACCTGACCAAGACCAGAGGCCTTGAGATGATGGGAGACTGGTTGGAGGGTTGCCATGGTGATGTAAGCAATGCAGAGTACCTGATCAAGGGTAGCTACAGTGTGAAGGGTGGGGAGTTGGCAGACCCAGTGCACTGAGCAGAGTGGACGGACAGACAGACAAGACTCTGGGATCCTGAGCCTGAGGGACCCCAGGGACTGCTGAAGGAGGCGTGGACAGGGCCTGAGAGCCAGCTCATCAGAGACCAGTGGCCAGTCCTGCGCATCGTTCTGAGGCAGTCTAGAATGCCGCTACACTGAACTTACCAAGCCCCAGAGCAAAGTATGGAGAGGACGGTGGGAGGACTCGCAGGTATCGGCTGGTCGCAGTGGTGTTCTGGAGAGCGATTACCATCTGTGCAAAGGTAAAGGTGGGGAATCCTTGCAGCCATTCGACGGTGCTGTGGTGTGAGGTCAGGGTTGACTGACTGATTGACTTCTGTGCGTGTGTGTGTGTGTGTGCGTGTGTGTGTGTGTGTATGCACACACGTGTGCATGTGCACACACTTGCTTGTTTGGCAATCATAGGACAAATTGCAAGAGTCAGTTCTCTCCTTCTCCCACGTGGCTTCTGTGACAGAACTCAGGCTATCAGGCTTGGCCGCAAGCGCCTTTATCCACTGAGCCATCTCACCACCCCAAATTCCAGTGGTGTGGGAAGGAAGAGGATTCTGAGAGAAATCAGCTTGGCCACATGTTGGTAATTACTGAAGTGAGGTGACAGGTACATGGGGGTTCGTTTTGCTCATCTATTTACTTTCATTTGGGGACATTTCCATAGTAAAATTAAAATACAAAGCCAGGCACAGTGGCACACACTTGCGTTCCCAGCACTTGAGAGGCCAAGACCGAAGGATTGCCACGAGTTTCAGGCTAGCCTGGGCTATGTAGTGAGTTGCAGACTGGCATGGGTTATAGAGTAAGACCCTGTCTGAGGAAGGTTTTTAAAGTCATCCTTCCCCAGTTAAAATACAAAGGAAAACTGGAGTTGATGAAACACCTTTTCTTGACATGTAGAGTGATAGCTGCAGCTGTCCTGACTCTCGGTGCTCAAGGGGCTTGTGATTGGCTCAGGAGCCCAGCAGGGGCCCAGATCTGTAGCTGAGTCCCTTTATACGGAACAGCACAATGTTTACACATAACCTGCTGGGGTGGTCGTTTCAAATGGCAGCCTGGCACAGCCTAGGACTACCTGGGAAGGGTCTCGGTGAGGGATTATTTAGATCAGGTGAGCCTGTGGGCTGTCTTTATTGTTGATTGATGAAGGAAGACCTGGTCGGTTGGGTGGCACCATCCCCTAGGCAGGGGGTCCTGAACTATACAGAACAGGAGGCTGGGTGAGAGCAGGTGGGCAGGCTGCACCACCATGCCTCGCTGTTCACACTGGGTGCTGAGGATCCAAGTTCCAGTTCTCACACTTGCACAGCGAGCACTTTACCCACGGAGTCATCCCCCATAAATCATAAATCCATGTTTGTACCTCCACTACAATCCAGCAGCGTCAGATTCAATCTGGCCTTCCCTCTTTCCTTATTTATTTATTTTTTTATTTTATTTTATTTTTTTTTGATTTTTCGAGACAAGGTTTCTCTGTGTAGCTTTGCGCCTTTCCTGGAACTCACTTGGTAGCCCAGGCTGGCCTCGAACTCACAGAGATCCGCCTGCCTCTGCCTCCCGAGTGCTGGGATTAAAGGCGTGCGCCACCACCGCCCGGCTTCTTTCCTTATTTATAAATGCTCACAACTATAGACATGTTGTTCTCATTCATATATACATATAAATGCATCCACTGTTTTTAGAACTTATTTTTTTAATTATGTGTATGTGTGCATGTGTCTGTGTGCAGGTATGCACATGTGAGTGTGGGCATCTGTGGAGGTCAGAGACACTGGGATCGTTACAGGCAGTTGTGAGCCACCTGAAGTGGAGTCTGGGATTCGATCTTAGGTCCTCTGCAAGAGCAGTAAGCGCTCTTGACTGCTGACCATCTCTCAGGCCCTGTTTTGTTCCTTAAGACAAGATCTCAAGTACCCTAGTCTGGCACCTGATATCCTACGTAGCTGAGGGTAGCACGGGACTCCCCCTCCTCCCCTCCCCCTCCCCCTCCCAAGCATGGGGATGACAGGAGTTCACCGCCTCGCCCACTTTGTGGTTCTTTTTTTTAAAGTCCTGTGTGCTACAGACATTTAACGACGTGCTGTGTACGCCTCCTTCAACACACTCCAGAGGAGACGTGGTGGAGGGGAAAGACACCGACCAGCTGCTGAGGCTGGGCAACAGCCACATGGATGTGCATTGGTCTTTTCCCTACTTTTGTGTGTGGTTCAGAAACCCCATGACGTAAAGCAAGATTTCTACCTCATAAACTGGTCCAATCTCATAATCTGTGAAAAATCCAACTGACGGCTTAGCCAGAAACACAGGGGTATCTGCACAGCTGTGGGAGAGAAGAGGGAAGAAAGGCTGTGGGTGTCGCCTGTCTGACCCAGTAAAGTGGTGACTGATCCATGTGAAGGCACACTCCCACAGTCCCGGCTCTCGGGAGGTAGAGGCAGGACCACCAGAAGTTCAAGGCCAGCCTCCATTAGTCCACTCCCTCTCTCAAAAAACCAAAAGTAAAGAAATAAACTCATCCACGCCATCAAAGGCATTCACAGTAGGCTGTTCCTCGGGTTTTCTGGTTGGTGTTTACTAAGCAGGTTATAAAATATTTTAGGGCTGAAGAGATGGCTCAGCAGCTAAGAGCACACACTGCTCTTGTTGTGGATGCAAGCTTGGTTTCCTGTACCCACCTCGTCAGGCAGCTCACAACCACCTGAGAGGGTTAACTGAGGAGGAAGAGGATCGTGGTGAACGTGGGCAGTGTCAACCCCAGGCCGGGGCCCTAAAACTGAATGAAAGGGGGAAAGGCAGGAAGCCAGCTGAACAACCCCTTCCCTCATGTCTAGCGACCACAAAGTGAACTGTTCCGGTCCACCACATCCTCCGGGCCATGATGGACTGAACCCTCTGAACCCAGAGCCAAAATCAATCTTACCTTTCCCACATTGTTCTTGTTAGGTATTTTTGTCATGGCCATGAAAAAAGTAACCAGTACACTGTGGAAAGGTCACATGACTGTGGACTCCCCAGTCCCTGCTCATTCAGATGCCCCTAAGAAGCCCACTTACTTTTTTTTTTTTTAGATTTATTCATTATGTATACAGTGCTCTGCCTGCATGTATGCCTGTCCGCCAGAAGAGGGCACCAGATCTTATTATAGATGTTTGTGAGCCACCCCGTGGTTGCTGGGAATTGAACTCAGGATCTCTGGAAGAACAGCCAGTGCTCTTAACCTCTGAGCCATCCCTCCAACACTATTTCTGACTCTTGATAGGTGAGAAAGCCACAACCCCAGGCCTCTGAGAGTCAAAGGCCATACCTGTGGGTCACCCTGAAGGCATGCTTTCCTCTGAGACACTACCCTGACTTGCCAAAGTCTAGAGACCTCCTTAGACTGATGCAGAACCTTCCCATCTCACTTTAAAGGGTCAGATTTCCTGGGATTCTCAGGGGAGAACACACCTCCATTCCAGCTGTGCACTCAGGGATCCTCTTCTCGCTGGCTTCCTTGAAGAGACAATTAGAGACTTGCCTCCATGTGGTGTGTTAGGCGGGAAAAACCGTGGGTTTTTCAGGAAATGATTCCGATTCTCCATCCTGGCAAGCAGAAGCCTCTCCAGGCCCCTCTGTGGCACCCGTAAGTGTTTCATCCACTTCTTATTCTTTGGTGTGCTCGCCTTCTTTGAAGCACATGAAAGTGCAGTGGACAATAAGGAAGGGACAGCTAGCCGGCGCAGACTCCGTGTTCATCTGGACTGCCTCCCTCTGCCCACCTCCCTGCACCCACTGTCCCGACGGAATTCAGATCTAACCTTGACAGTGGCTTTGGTCCTTTGTCTGGTCCTATAAGTTGGGGTCCAGCTGTCTGTGGTGTACTCAAACTCATCAAATTTGACCGGCTTCTTGCAGGACTCTTCAGCCAGCCTGTCCAGCTTTGCCTTTAGCATGAAGCGCCTCTCACAACTAAGAGTCAGTTTTAGAGCCCCGGGGGCGGAGGTGCCTGAGGCACCGAGGAAACACACGTTAGCTATACCACAGCAAAGAAGTGGATGCTTTTAAGGTGATCAAATAAAATCAGAGCCACAGTCAGGTCATATTCTCTTCAAAGCTTTCATATTCACAGCACCAAATATTGCTATTCAGTGTATGAGTTATTCCTGGGACTTACTCTACACATTTAAGACAGGGCTAGAGGTTAAAATATCTTTCCATTTTCCAGAATGGTTAATTAGCAAAAACAAGTGGACCATTGCTAAACACATACCCCAAGTGTGAGCAATTCTTTAAAAAACTTCATGTGAGGGATCAGCATTTGTGTTAGTTTTCTATGTCTCTAAGACCATGCTCCCAAGGCTGGATGGCGACTTCTGTTGCTAGTAAGGATACAACAAAACACCAGCCCACCCCCACTTCATACAATGCCCAGTAAGCCTTCAAGGAGTGAGTGCCGTCTTTGTTTACCTGCCAGGCAGTGAGTATCCAGCCATAAAGTACTGAAGCGGTGCAGCCTCTCAGCAGCTGACTCTGCTGCCGTGTTCTACCTTTCTCTATGTGGTTCTCTCCTTCTCATCGCCACCCTCTCTCAGATCCCTGGGTCTGAATCTTCCCACCCCAAACAGGGACAGCTACAAAGCTCTAAAAAGATCACTGCAGGGTTCCTGTACCTGGGGCTGCTGAGAGCTTGTCTTTCCAGCCTGGCACAGTTAAACAATGCTGATGCTGGGCACACAGGACTCACAGCGACATTTCTCCACCTATACAGTGACTCTTACAAAATCTACGTCCTTGTGTAAGCCTGTACACATTCCCACCTGTTCACTCTCGGGTCTTGCCTTCTTGATTAGAGGAAACTGGCCCAGCATCACAGTCCCCCCCCACTACACACACACACACACACACACACACACACACACACACACACACACCCCTTTGTCTTCCCCTCCCCTGTTGTCCGTCCCCTAGCCCATCCTTTCTATTCTCAGTATTTGAAAAAGCTATTCTTTTTCTGAGTGGGGACAACTTTGGTCTACTCTGCCTGCATCAGGAATTCAGTCATTTGCTTCTCCAAGTCTTCAGCTCCTCCCTTTGCTGCTTCATTCAACTACATCTAAACATTTTTGGATTTCTAGGTGCTGGGCAGCCACCAAGGGCATCCAATCCCATGTGGGGGAGATGTGACTTCTGCCCTGAAAGCATCAAGCTAGTGAAGAAGGGACAACCCAGATGAAACCAGTCCAATCCACTAAACAACTATAGAAAAGGAGGGCAAGCCAGCCACGAGGGAAAAGCAAGGATGGCTGAAGTGGGTCTGCTACTGCGGGATGCCCCTGCAGCTACTGAGGGATGGCCCTGCAGCTACTGAGGGATGGCCCTGCAGCTACTGAGGGATGGCCCTGCAGCTACTGAGGGATG
>CABHPP010119166.1:0-10190 GCA_902168425.1 Peromyscus attwateri | reverse complement strand
ATGGCCCTGCAGCTACTGAGGGATGGCCCTGCAGCTACTGAGGGATGCCCCTGTGCCCTACCACAGTGCTTGAAGACAGATACCTTTGGGGGCTGAGCAAAATGGCACAGGATCATTGTAGTAATCTTCTACACAGATTAAGCGATGTTTTTGCAGCAACTCGTTGTCTATACACCACCTGAAGACTGTCTTCACTGCAGAGAAGGGAACAGAACAAAGGCATTTAGGCCAGACCCAGGGAGAAGCAGTTGAACCCAAACCTCTATGCTCCGCGCCTCCACTTCCCAAGCAAATTCTCAGAGCTGTGATGAAGTTGAGATTTAAGAAACTAATGATCAAAGTCTTCTCAGCCGCTCAGTTGAGGTCAACAACTAGGCAAAGCTGTGCACGGGGTTACTGAGGTCAAGTACTATTATACATGGAGTCTGCGATGGCATAAGACAAAGAATGGTGGGTGCAACGTCAGCCCCAGTCCTTCACCCTTCTGTGTGTGTCTGCTCTTTGCCATGTCACTGGAGACAGTGGGACCAATGGCCACAGGCTTGGCCAGGTGTTTCCGGGTTCACGGAAAAGCACACACGAAGAGCAAAGCATCAGGAAGTTTTATTTAAAGAGACAATACAGGACACACACTACGAAGGCGACTCGAGCTAGAGTGTCCAAGGGGCTTGGTTATTGTGGGGCTTCTTTTTATGAAGTCCAGGAGGAAGAGTTGGTGGCTAGGGGGTGCTCTGTGAGTGGGTCTGGTTTTGTTGATAGACTTGGATTATGCAAGCTTTTCTTTATTGTGCATGTCCTTTCTCATGATGTATCTGATTTTAAGCATATGTATGCCCAATTATGCATATGCATAAGACAGTCCATTCGCCTTCCTGTGCATGCACCCCAAACTGGCTTAGGCAGCCCTAAGTTCTTGGACATGTTCCAAGACATACATGGCAACAGGGAATTATTGTTGTGGGGACAATTTATTGCATTGTCTGAAGTGGGGTGTACATGCAGCTTGAAGAAGGCGGGGGTCTCGGGTTGTTCATTGTTAGGAAAGCAGTGTGTGCTTATGGCTTAAGCAGTGAGCTAGAGTTCCACGTTGCTAGGCCTTCCCTATGCTTCTTGCCTCAACAGAATGTTCTTCTTCACCTTTGGTTTTGTGGTGGTAAGGGTTTGAGATGTGCTTGCACAGTGAGCTCTGGCCATCAAAGAGAAGGGTTTCTTTGTCCCTTCATCTCGGACACCAGCATAAAAGCTACGTGGAGAACAGCTGAGCCCATCTACATACAGCAAATAATAAATACAGCGTCAGCTAACTCCCACTGACCTAGCGACATATCAGAGAAAGTCATTAATGGAGTGGAAGTTCATGTTTGTGGTTGACGAGCCAAGAAATAATAGTAAACACACACATATAGTTTACATATATATAAAAATTATGACACTAGTGTCTAGAAGCATTAACTAGAAATGGATGGTAAGTGATGTGAGGGAGATGTGACCTCACTCTGGGAGATGTGAGAAGGGCTTTGTTAAAATGGACTTTCGCTGTATTTGGATTACATTTGTTTGTTATTGTGTGCTGGAGGGGTGCATGGAGGTGCCACAGTGCACGTGTGGAGGTCAGAGGACAGGCAGGAGTCAGTTGATCTCCTTTGTTACACAGGTCCCAAGGACCGAACTCTAGTTGTGAGGCTTGGCAGCAGGGCCTTTACCCGCTGAGCCATCTTGTCAGATTTGTACACTCGAGTAGTTAGAAATTGGCACCCAAACTGAGAAGGCCGGACAGTTTCTGTGTCCCTTTGTTCCTGTGCACGTGAAGCTTTCCCAATACTGGCATCCTGCACAGAACAGCCCACTTGCTACAAATGACGAGCCTACACTGACGTCGCCATCACACAAAGTCCATGTCTTAAGGGGGAGTTCACCGTTGGTGTTAGTCTGTGTTTAAACAAGTCTATAGTGCTAGGTATGGGTGGAGCCTCTTCTGCTGGGTTAGAAGTTCCTTTAGGGGTTGGGGATGCAGATCAGTTGGTAGAGTAATTGCCTGGCACGCATAATGCCTTGGGGGCCAATCCCCAGTACCCAGTGATGAAGGAATCCCTGCTTCTGCCCTCATAGGTGCTGACAAAGATCCCAAGGTTTGGCCTAAAGTAAACCATCAGAGCCTGAAGCAGAAGCCACTCCCAGCACAGCAGATGGAAAGGACTGAGTGCTGGGTATTACAGGCTGAGGCAGAAGAGGCCGGGGGAAGCAGAAGTTTCTCAATAAGTCATCTGAAGGCAACTCCAAAACGGAGAGCCAGGGCTGGCGCCAGGACATGGCTAAGGGAACTTGCTGCTCCTGCAGAGGGTTGCATCTGGTGGCTCACAAACCACCTGAAACTCCAGCTGCTGGTCTCTCTGCTGGCCTCTGAGGGTACCTGCACTCATGTGCATATACCCATACAGACACATATGTATAAATATTTAAAAATCAATCGAGAAGTAAACAACAATTAAAAAAGAACTGACAGCCAGCAAATCACCTACAAGTTATTACTTGCTTTTTTTGTTTGAGTGTTTTTGTTTTTTCAAGACAGGGTTTCTCTGTGTAGCTTTGGCTATCCTGGAACTCACTCTGTAGACCAGGCTGGCCTTGAACTCACAGAGATCCATCTGCCTGTCCCTGTCTCCCAAGGGCTGGCATTAAAGGTCTGTGCCATCATTGCCCAGAAAGCTACTACTTCTGAAGGCTTTCCTTCCAGGACTCCCCAGGGCATTTTCTGATGGATCCTGGGATCACGGAGAAGGTGCACTTTTGAACGTGAAGCCCCTGACCCCCCTGGCAGGGGAGACTTTGGTGGGGATAACAGCAGTGCCAAGTGAGCCCAATCCAGCCTAACTCTTAGGGACTTTGGTGATAGCCACGTGACAGAGAGAAGGGTCTTCTCCTTTTCTCCCTCCTCTTCATCCTCTCAGGGGCAGGAGGTCAGAGTGGTTTCTCTGTCGCTTTGTTCTTTGTGTTGGCATATAAAATAACGGACTTCTTTATATTTTTACACACTTATCATTGCACATCTTCTTCAAAGCAGTTTTAAAATAGATTTTAAGTGTGTGTGTGCACGCGCGTGCGCACGCACATGCCTGGATGGGGTGGGTGGGAAGAGCAAGTGCTGGAGAAAGCCAGAGGCATCAGATCCTCTGGCGCTAGAGTTATGGGTAGTTGTGAGCTGCCTGATGGGTACTTGGAATTGAACTCAGGTCCCCTGCAAAAGCAGTACATGCTCTAACCACTGAGCCATCACTCCAGCCCTCACCAAGGCAGTTTCTCTATCAGATCTTTGAAGAGTCTCTTTCCATATCAGACCCAGACCTGTAAAAAAAAAAAAAAAGAAAAAAAAAGAAAAAACTTTCTCATTGGCCCTGATGATGGCCTTCTTCTTTCTGGGAAGTCTGGACTTCCTTCACTGACCCCATGGCTACTGAGCACGGCTCTGCAAGTGGCTGGTTGTTCCAATCTCCAAAAGCTAGTGTGGACCAGTGACCAGTGAGGACAAGAATGAGCACATAAACTGTCCTGTAGAGTCCTGACCTTTCTTGGTCCATCTGGAGAAGGGAAAGGTTCCTCAGCTTGATAACTCAATACAATTGTATTAGTGGATAGAGAAAGGCTGCTGCTGCCTGAAGTAACAAAAGCAGTTGGAGGATTTCTCCATCACCAAGAACTAAATGGGGAAAGATGTCCTGGGGTTGACTGCCCTACCCTGAGATTCAGGGACCAGATGGATGTCTGTAACGATGGTCTAGGGTTTTTTTTTTTTTCCTCTACCACTTTTGAAATGAAGGAAAACACATTACCAGCAGACGGATAAGAAACCAGAACGGATGATCCCGACTGGGCTCCTGTGGTGGTACACAACTGTAATCTCAGCGCTTGGGAGGTAGAGACAGGCAAATTCCTGGGGCTCACTAGCCAGCCAGCCCAGCCTACCTGGAGAGCTTGGCATGAAAGGTCAGAGGAGAGGAAGCCATGGTGGGGTCACCAGTGGAATCTAAGTGGGCCCTGTGGGTCAGGAACCAGTGTCACACCCATGCCAGTTCCTGGCTTGGAGGGTCAAATGCTGGCCAAGTGGAGCGCCGCTCTTTTGGAGAGACCAAACACACTGGAGTGTTTTGTACTGATTGACTGTCATACCTGCAACTTTCTCTCCCAATGTTCAGAGGGGAGTGGGCGGTGGAGCGGATGTGGTTCAGCACCAACAGCTGGGTAAGCAGAGGCTGGCAGATGGGCACACTTCACACCTACCTGGGGGCAGCTTGACAGGGGTCTCCAGGACATCTAGTCTGGCCTCTTTAGTGGCATGCTCTGTTTCTGCAAGATCTCGTGCACGGGCCTGGACGATATGTTTCTCCAACTTGGTAACTTCATCCAGACGCTGTTTATAGATCGCTCGAACCTGGCAAGTGGGCATTCAAACACACAGAAATCTGATCAAAGCCCACATCTTGGCACTACCCTAGGACCTTCCACATCAGGGCTTTCATCCAAGCACAGGACAGCTACACAACTATCGAAACCCTCCGGTCCAACCTACCGGATGTAAAATCCGCAGTCAACAGAAGGAAATGACAGTTTCATAGGATGGTCAGTAAGAGTCAAGCTTGGCTCTGTGTCCTGGTTTCACAGTAAAGAGAGCTGCCACCCATACTGTGAAATGCAAACTCATTTTGGTACACCAAAGTGAGGCTACCCAGATCTCCATTCAGGAGAGGCCCTGCTGGCTAGCTCCATCACACCTAGTCGGTGGACAGCCTCCAGCTGTTAGCCTCTTTGGTCTGTTTAAGCCATTGGAAAGGACTCACCTGAGGTGGCATCTTTTTTGTAGCGTCCACATCTAATATACATAAAGCCGTGGCTATTTGGATCCTAAGAGGAACATGGTCAGGTGATATGCTACCCATAAAAAGTTGCTGCGTTCTTTGGAGGGGGCGAGAGGCTGCAGAGAGGGCTCTGCTGTTAGCAACTGACCTTCCAGAAGACCCGAGTTCAGTTCCCAGTGCCCACACCAGTCAGCTCAACCACCTGTCACTCCAGTTCCAAGGGAATCCATCACGCTCTTCTGCCCCCTCCCCACACGTGTTAAAACACAGACACACATACATGCATATACACATACATAAAAAATAAAACATTTTTAAATGCTATCTGTGTTTATATGTGTGTGCATGCATACGCAGAGGCCAGAGGAAGGAAGACATTGGGCGTTCTGTTTTATCTTCTCCACCACATTCTCTTGAGACAGGTTCTCTCCCTGAACTTGGAAGCAGGCTTGATGGCCATTCCCAGCGATCCTCCTACCTTCGCCCTAGACAGTGTTGGAGTCACAGGCAGGCATGGCCACGCCTAGTGTTTTATGTGGGTGCTGGGACCTGAATTTGTGCTGTAAGCTCTCTCACTCATTGAACCTTCTCTCTAGGTGCCCAACCTACTGAATTTTCCAAGTTACTGGTTCACCTTCTGTGACTTAACCCTGTTTTGTTTTAAAACCCTAGCAAACCCCAAGCTCTGCCACAGCATCTGCATTGAGAGTCCATCCTGGTTGCCCCAGCCCACGCTTCAGCTTCCAGACCAGTTAGACTGACAAGCCAATCAGCCAAGCCTCTTACTCGTATTGTTGAGACTGGAAGCAAAGTATTCATGGGGTGGGGACAGTAGCGTGTGGGGAGAGCATGCCTCAGTGCTTTTCTCGAACTCAAACACACCTATGGAGTCACTCTTATCTGTCTATCTGTTGGTGGGTGCACATATGCTATTGGGAGCTTATGACAGACGCCAGAGGACAGCTCAGGGAAGCCGGCTCTCCCCTTGTGCCATGTGGATCCTGGGGAAGAAAACTCAGGTTGTCAGGAGAGGCAGCAAATGTCTCGACCCGCAGATCCACCTCCCCAGCTCTAGCCATTCCTTGAAAGTAGATGGATGGGTATACAATGGAGGCCAGGAGGTGCTGGCTAAGTCTTCTTGTGGTTAGGAAACCTCTGAGAAAGCAGAAGCTAGGGCAGACTTGAACATAAAGTACTGTGCTTAAGTCTGGTGTCCCATTACTCAGACGTTCCAGAAGGCCCTGGCCCTAATTCTTGGATGTAAGAGTCAGGATCTACCCAAAGCCATCTGTTAATGATTCTCTAGGACTGACTCACTTAATCCTCAAAACAACCTACAGAGTAGATTGTGTTATTATTGTCGTCATCATCATTTTTTAAAGTTGGTTTTGTTTTTGTTTTTGTTTTTGTCTTACTGTGTAGCCCTAGATAGGGACTGGAACTCACTATGTAGACCAGGCTGACTTTGAACTCTCAGAGATCCACTTGCTTTGCCTCCCAAGTGCTGGGATTAAAGGTGTGCCCCACCATTCCTAGCATCACCCTCCTCTCCTCTTACAGATGAAAAACACCAGGGCATACAGAAGTAAAAAAAAAAAAATGCATAAAATCACACAGGTTGTATGTGGTGGAGGCAGGGTTCAAGCCGGAGGATGTATTTTAAGTGTGTGTGCTTACAATCATCACACAGTACAGTATTTCTGTAGCTAGAACTGGGAAAGACCAACAAGACTGTGTGGAAACCTCAGATTAAGAGAGCCAGTGCTTTCACCAATCAGATTAGTGATCGTCTCTGTGGGCAGAGATGCTCCTTTTCACAGTAGTAACTGCAGAGCTCCTAACAATCTCAGGACTGCCGGGCAGTGGTGGCGCACGCCTTTAATCCCAGCACTCGGGAGGCAGAGCCAGGAGGATCTCTGTGAGTTCGAGGCCAGCCTGGGCTACAGAGTGAGTTCCAGGAAAGGCTCTAAAGCTACACAGAGAAACCCTGTCTCAGGAAAAAAAAAAAAAAAGAAAAAAGAAAAACAAAACAAAAACCTCAGGACTGAGACTAAGGGCCTGCTGAATCTCGCGTCATCAGTGGGAGCTCTGTGTTCCTCCCTCCCTCCAAGGCTCAGGGAAGCCCACCAACAACAGAGGAAGGGTGGAGGGAGGTGCCGTGCTATCTCACTCTGCTATGATTACCTTGCCCAAGACAGAGTCCGCCACTATCCTGCCCCTGGGGGAGGGGGGTGTCACAGCTTAATAGCAAATACTTCTACCTGCTGAGCCATCTTATCAGCTTCTATATTTTTTTAAAGTTTTGTCTGTTTGTTTGTTTACATTGCTGGGGCTTGAGGGCTTTACCCTTGCCAGGCAAGTCCCCTACCACTGAGGGTATGCCACTTGTGATGAATTCAGGGCTACTGAACCCCCACTGCCTAGGACTGAGTACGGCACACAGTAGGTAGTTAATAAACGTGTTAGACAGGAAATGAATGAAGCTAGGGGCACGTCGTGTAATGCACAAGTAAAGGACAGGCATGGAGAAGAAAAAGAAAGGACCCAGAGGCTGATGCAGGGGAGAGTTGGGAAGGGAGTCCTCAACAGTGAGCCGGCAAAGGCAGCTTCATCAGGGAGGACCCAGGTCAGCCGTTTGACTGCCCAGTGCAGAAGAGGAAACCACGTTCCGACCCAGAGATCTGAAAACGTGGGCAAGAATGCCTCAGCCATGATTGTGGTTAGCGATAGAGTCACCCCCAGGGAGGAGGGTGACTGGGTTTCATCACCCCCAAAGAACAAACTATCGAGCAGCCCGCTCCAGTCGTTTCATTTGTATTTACAACATAGAACGTGTATGTGTGCAGAGAAAGGCGCTGGAGATGTCATTTACATGCGTACATGTAAAGTTTGGATGTGTCCTTCACTTAGGTGGGGCTGCATCCTGAGCACATCCCGGGAGAGTCCGCACCCGCTATATACCTGCTGCAGCTGGTCCAAGAACTCCTCGTGGCGCGCATCCTCACTGCCGCGGGCCTTGATCAAGCTGTCACTCAAGTCCTCTCCGATCACCTGGGCGGTGTACAAGTTTCGGAAGACGCGGGCAAGCAGATGTGAGATGTCCTGCGTGCGCAGCGAGGCGGGGCGCAGACGCAGCAACTGTGGCTCTGGGAGCGGCGGGAGCGCTTGGAATCCAGCGCGGAGGGACCGCGTGGGTAAGCCGTACCGGCAACTATCGATGAGGCCGAGCGAGGACCGCAAGGAAGACTTCTTGATGCGCCAGCTGTTGATCCTGGAGTTGTTCCGGGGCGGCGTGGACGTCCCCTCGGTCTCTAGGGACATATTGGCCTGGGAAACTGAGGATTGCGGCTCGTCCCTGCTCCCGGGCTCCATGGCAACGAAGACGCTGCCGACTCCGCTCCAACTTCTGCTTCCGGCTCCGCCCCTTCCGTCTAGTTTTTTTTTTTTTTTTTTAGTAGAGCGTCATCCCTGTCGTCATTGTAAAGGCTTACATTTCTAACGTCTAGCTAGGTGGTCTAGATGGGCCTCAAACTCACCATCCTTCCGCCTCCTCCTCAGCCTCCCGAGTGCTGGATATAGGTGTGCGCCACTGTGCCAACTAGCATCACTTTTGCTTTTTTCTTGGTAAAGATTTATTTTTATTTTGTGTGTCTCTCTGTGTGTATGTGCACACGAGTGCCGTTGCCCATGGAGGCCAGAAGAGGGCGTCAGATCACTGGGAGCTGGAATGATAGGCAATTGTGATACTCCTGACATGGGTTGATGTGCTCTTAAAGGCTGGGCCACTTCTTCAGCCCCAGCACCACCTTTCTTACAGGTGAGCTTATTATGAAGTTTAATGGACAGTCTGACTGCAAAGCCTTGTCTGGGTCTCACTCTGAAGCTCAAGCCATCTTGGAGGTCACTATAGAAACCTGAGCTGTGGCTTTCCAGGAATCCTCTGTCTTCACTGCCAAGCTAGGGCTGTTGAGATCTAAAGGACCAGGCAGCTACCAGGTACAGATGGCCACTGTTGTGTGAGTCCGGCTAATAACTTCCTTGTAATCTGTATTCATTCTACTAGTGCTGTTCCTTTAGAGAACCCCAAACAATACAAGTCATGAGGTCTAGCTGGGCGTGATGGCCCACACTTTTAATCCCAGCGCTCAGGGTGCAGAGGCAGACAGATCTCTGTGACTTTGAGGCCAACCTGCTCTACAAAGCAAGTTCTATGTCAGGGAGGATTGCATAGTGAGACCCTGTCTCAAAACCAAAAAATAAAATAAATAAAGATTAAGGTGTATTTGTGTGTATGGGTGTTTTGCATACATGTATGTATGTTCCTACACTGTCAATTCTGTACCTCCAGGTACTATTGCCTACCACAGGTGTCAAAAGGATCACTTTCTCTTCTAGTGTGAGTGTGCTTGCCTTACAGCCCCAAACCCACTCCCTGAACTGAGTCCCAGGATGTTTACCCACAAACCTGGGCCGTTTCTGCTGCTCTTTGTCTGTCCCTCGTCTGTTCTTTGGGTAGAAAGGTCCCTTAAAGAACAGATGAGAGTAGGAAAAGCCGGGTGGGTGTGTTAAAGTGTGCACTGGAAAGGACCGGAAGGACCGGCTCTGGCTGTCCCCTTCTACACTCGTCCCTGCAGGTAAAGAGCTCACCCAGCCAGGTGAAATGTTCATGCCTACCCTCCAGGCACCTGGGACCCTGCACGTATTGCTCAAATAGCCCAAGTCTATTTCCAGGACCGCAGTAGGTCCCCTCTTTAACTCCCTACTCTAGTGTTGTCTGGTATGTGCAGGAAGGGTAGCTTGTGAGCAGAAGGAACATGAACAAATAGACCGTCTGTCCAGTTTTCTACACACACCCAGGTTCCCAATGGTGCAGGGAAGTGCTTTGCACGGGAGAGTAGCAAAATGGTAGCAGAGTGTGTGTGGCCCTATTGCAAAGGGAGGTCTCCCCAGAATGGGCGGCCCTGTCATCAGCAGCCGCCCCACTATAGAAGCTCCTGGGTGTCCTTCCCTGACAGACAGGAAGGCAGGACAATTGATTCTTGCCATGATCTTTCTCCACTCTCTGTCCAGATGTCCTTAGAGAAAGTCACAGGGAGTCCTTTGCATGCTCCGACTTACTCTCTGCTCAGCTGCCCTGTCCAAGGCCATGTCTCTCACAACATCCAGTCCCTCTGGTGACAAAGGTCACTCCAGTCCTCATGTGCGTGGCTCTACCACACCCCCCACCCTTGTCTGTGGCTTCCCTTGCTTTCCTCCTTCCTCATCATCCCCTCTCCAGCCTCCTGTATCTATTTACGAGAATCTTTGAGCCTGGCTGAACTCCCCCCCCCAGCACCCCCG
>CABHPP010119165.1:0-54613 GCA_902168425.1 Peromyscus attwateri | reverse complement strand
TTTTTTTTTTTTTCCTCCATACTGTGGATTTATGCTCTTTTTCTAAAGCTACAGTGTTGTTTTTAAGGGCCCATTAAGTGGAATCATTTATCAAAAGTTCTTAAAATGTTTCAGTGTGTCTAATACTTGATGTTGTGTTAGAGTATTGCTCTCAAGATGAACAAAATTGTCATTCAAATAGTGATTTTTAAAGTAAAATTTATATGCTATAGTATGCTGATGTAAGTGAACTTTGAGAACAGGCTCATATTATTGCAGAGTTGGTGTGGGCACATTACTGAGTGAGTTGGCAAAGTAGGATAAGACTTTGATCGGTGTGTAAGTGGACAAAAGAAGACTCAGCTAAGTTAGTAGTATCACGTGGAAGTTGTATTTTATTTATAAAAGTGTGCTGTTGTTCTTCATAGGTGGAATGTTTTTGGCCACTGGAAGCACTGACCATATTATTAGAGTTTATTTTTTTGGATCAGGTCAGCCAGAGAAAATATCAGAATTGGAGTTTCATACTGTGAGTATTGGTGAAGGATCTAGATGGGTACAGTCTTAAGTGAATCAAGTTTGTATTCAGCTTTTGCTTTATTTTTTTCTCTTTGTACAGGACAAAGTTGATAGTATCCAGTTTTCCAACACTAGTAGCAGGTAAAATATGTTTGTCTAATTTAATTGCAACTTCAGTTTGTCTAATTTAATTGAAACTTTAAAGTTAGAAGATGAAGATAACTGTAGTCAGATTTCAAGTTGTATAGAAGTTATTCATTCTTGAAGAAAAAAATATAGCCGCCTTACCCAATTTGCCACAGTGTTAGTTATTTGGATATTTTTCTAACAGGAGGGTTTCTTTATTGTTGTTTTCTTTTGTTTTTTTATCCATACATTTGTCTTTCCTATCAGAAGAGAAGCCTTTGATAAAAACTGGAAATTTTTCACATTACATTTGAGACATTCTTAGGTTTTAAAAAGATGGCTTTCTGTAAATATTCTCCTGTTCTGGATTTAAAAGAAAATGAAGCTACTTCTTGGTGTCTTGAATAGAACAAATCAAGATCTTTGCTACTGAGGAGCAAATTTTTTCTCGTTGGAAAATATAATTGTTTGTTAAGTGGTCTTGAATCATTTTGAGTATTATTTTTATTAGCTTGTTCATGACCTATTAAAATGGTCTTACAAGCTCATAAAGTTTTGGGAGTTCTTCGATTTATAGAGACAGAGATAATCATTTTTATTATATTGGAATATTTTATAAATAAAGATGTTCTTTAAAAAGAGAATTTTGGCCGGGCGGTGGTGGCGCACGCCTTTAATCCCAGCACTCGGGAGGCAGAGGCGGGCGGATCTCTGTGAGTTCGAGGCCAGCCTGGTCTACAGAGTGAGTTCCAGGAAAGGTGCAAAGCTACACAGAGAAACCCTGTCTCGAAAAACCAAAAAAAAAAAAAAAAAAAAAAAGAGAATTTTGGGGAAAGTGCATTTTGATAAAGCCTCTGTGATCCTTCCCCGCCCTTGACAGGATTGGACTGTTTTGTTTTGTTTTTTCTTCACAGGTTTGTGAGTGGCAGTCGTGATGGGACAGCACGAATTTGGCAATTTAAACGACGAGAATGGAAGAGCATTTTGTTAGATATGGCTACTCGTCCAGCAGGGTGAGAGATGAGCTTGATTTATTGATTATTAAAATGTTGCAGGTTGGAATGACCTTCGCTTATAAAGTTGTATACCATGTTAAGATCATTATTTTTCTTCAATAATTAGAAGTACTATTGGAGGTGAACAGTGTTGATTTTTGTGAACTATCTCATTGTCTTGAATATTAAGACCTGCTGAATTAATTTTTTTAGTTCAGTTTTATTAAGGGGATGAAAATGTTTGCAACCCAAGTATCTTATATTTCATGTCTGGTTTTTGTTTGTTTTTGAGACTTGATCTCATGTACTGGGTTGATTTGAACCTACTTTGTAGTCAGAGATGGCACTGGAATCCTGATCCACCTGCCTCCATCACTCTACCTTCTGTTGCTGTAATTCTAGGCAGGTGGCACCACCCATGGTTTTATTGCAGTGCTGGGGTTTTGCCCCAAACCTTCCTGCATGTTATTAAGCAAGTACCCTACCAAGTAAGGCTCCCAAAAGAATGACTTTTTTTTACCCAGTGGCTTTCTTCAGCCAAGAAAAATTATAATTCATGTTGTAACTGTTGTTATTTCTCTCTACTTGTGTTTATGTTTAGTTGTCTCAGTGGATGAGAGAACAGCGCAGTTAGGATAGAATGGTAGCAAAAGGTCGGACGGGACAAAGAGCAGTGTGGCATAAAGCAGCTGGACCATAGATAGTTAAAGCAGTCGTATTTCCCCCAGGGTCTCTCTTCCCAATGGCTTATGGATCTTGGATTTCCTAATCCATGCAATAACTTCTGCCATTTTGTCAGTTCAACTGTTTTCAGTAATTATAATAGTTATTCATGTTAATAACTATAAAGTGTAAATAAAAACACATTTTATCTTTGTCTTCTATTTTAATAATGTCAGTGTAAACAATAAATTTGTCCTTTTCAGCCAAAATCTACAAGGGATAGAAGACAAAATCACAAAAATGAAAGTAACTATGGTAGCTTGGGATCGACATGACAACACAGTTATAACTGCAGTTAATAACATGACTCTGAAAGTTTGGAATTCTTACACTGGTCAACTGATTCATGTTCTAATGGTGAGAAACAAAACCCACACTTTTAATATTACTGAGGCTGACTTTAGAATGTAGTCTAAATAAATAAAATAAAGCCAATATGTTGTCTAAAACCTCTTGCTTACTTGGGTAACTGGACTTGATAGGTAACTGGGAATGATTTTAAAAAAATGCAAGCAGGATTGACTTGGAAATTCATTGTAAATTGCTCCATTATATTCTCGAGTATTAGTAATAATACTTAAGCCATGAACAGTGCTATTATATTAGCACAGTCTATTATTTTTTAAGCATTGGTAAAGTTGAAAGTTTAGCCAATTTAATAATGATTTCTAGAACCATTGTCATTCTTCTGTATAATTTTAAGTATTTATAACTGCTTTGCTACTTCAAAATATTTCAGGGTCATGAAGATGAGGTGTTTGTTCTCGAGCCACACCCATTTGATCCTAGAGTTCTTTTTTCTGCTGGTCATGATGGAAACGTGATAGTGTGGGATCTAGCAAGAGGAGTCAAAGTTCGATCTTATTTTAACATGGTAATTATATTTCTTGTTTAATAGCTGTGGAGAATTTTTGATAGAGGTAGCCTACATATCACAAGCGAAATCCATTTTAAAACTTATGCCTTATTTTGACTTTAATTGTCTATAAATAAGGAGTGATTTTATGTCATATATTTATTGAGATACTAAACTTAAAATTAGTTGTTCATTTTATAATGCCTGAGTATTGTGATAATTGGCTTAGTTTTAATTTATCTATGAAACTTTGATGAGTAAGTCATGTAAATGAAGTTATAGGGAAGAAAATGTGTTTGGAAAGCCAGTGTGGATAAATTATAAATAAATCTTCATGGTGCATTTTGTTTGGCTTTCTCTTTTTTTTTTTTGGTACAACATAATTTGATTTGAGTATATTAATTTTAAAATTGAAGCCAAAGAATTATGTAGTTCTTAACTTTGGTCAAATTGATAGTGTGCTAGATGTTTATTTTGGCTCCATGCCTTTTGCCTCCACACTGTGTTCTTATGTAAATTTGACATATTTTTGTTGAACATTTAAATTATCATTGGTTTGATTATATAAATAGCTTGCTAATCAGCATCTGCCCTCCTCTTTCACCAGTATATGAGATAAAAAGGGTCCTTAAATACTGCACCGTACAGTCACATAAAAAACTACTTCCTCTATATTTGAGGTTCCAGTCAACAATGAGAGGAGACAAAGAAACATGTTCCTACTATTTTTACCTGTTTAGATTTTTAAAAGCAGAAATCCTTTAAAAGGCATAAGATATAATTAGCAAAATAACAAAAATCAGAATTACTTTATAAGATCAGTCATTTTCAAGCTGGGAATATAGCTGATGATAGTACTTTTTCAGCATGTGCTAGGCCTGTAGTTTTCGATTCATTGGGGCCACACATGCATGCATATCCCCCAGTTATTTGTAAGATGTTTTGCTTATGGAAATAGAATGACAGTGAATGCTATCCTTGATTGATCATACGAGTAAAAAGTTTTATTAGTGAAATGACTGACTTTGGCTTTCAACATGGATGAGCCTTAGTGTACATAAGGTAAGAAATAAGAATTGTACAATTCCCATTTTTATGAAAAATGATTATTTTGGTTAGTTGTTAGTGATGAATGGATTTCCTTTGTGATTATGTAGAGTTTTTTGTTTTTTTTTTTTTAAAGTAAATTCATAGATGTAAACTTTTTTCTCTTTTCTATCTTCATATTTCTGGATTACTCCTTTTGTAAACATCTCTGTTGAATAAGGAGGTTTATCATTTCTCATTTGGTCCTTAACTGTGTGCACATTAGTGGTTCCCCTCAGTAATTTACATTTCCAAAGAGTGTTTTTACACTACTATAGAAAAGAAGAGTAGTTTTCAATTAAATCAATCAATCAGTTAAACAGTGATTCTGAATTTTCCCTCATCAGGTAAGTTTGGAACATTAACATTCCACCATTTCAGCAGACCTAAAAATTGTAGCACTTTTAGATTTATTGATTTTTCTGGTCCTGCTATTGCAAATTAGTTCTGTAACTAGAAATCTGATTGTAAACATATCTTAATTACTATAAAATTTATTTTTGAAGCAATGTGTGGTGGTCTATACTTGTGATCTTAGCCCTTAGAAGATGAAATCAGGAGAATCAAGAGCTGAAGGTCATTTTTAGCTACATAGTGAGTTCCAGACCAGCCTAGGCTATTTGAGACCACATTTTTTAAGTAAAGAAAGAAAGAAAAGGAAATAATTTTGCTTGTTTAAGTTTCAGCTTTTTTTCTATTCTTTCTATGTACAATGAATAGTAAAACGTAAAGGCTGGTTAAAAATTTTCTGTAATTATTAGTATCTTCAAACTGAGAAAAACAAGCTAAAAAAATTATCCTTGTTACAAAGAGAGAGCATATACTACCTTTTGTCTCTTTAAAAACAAGTGATTAACAACGGTTTTTAGTGGTTTCTAATTTTTAAATGAATTTTAATTGATTTCAGTATACTTACCAAACTCTACAAATTTGTAGCTTTATGAAAACCTTTCATAAAGAAGGGTAATTTTTATTTCTAGTTTCATGGAGAAAGTGTTCATTACAAAACTTTGACCAGCTTTGCTTTGATCACACATTAAGTATAAAATTTTCATGTTTTATAAGACTATTACTAATGTACTCTTAATGCTAAATATATTGAGGGCAGTAGCTGAGAAATTATCAGTATCATTGTGTAACAACTACCAGTTAAACCCAGCTAATGATGTGTAGGAGTAATAATTTAACAGTGATAAAATTCTGATTTGCTCTTGTGTGATCTTTATTTCACAGTCTTTGTCAATTCTGTGACGGCCATACTTCTTTTGGTCTTTTCTGTTCACTTCATTTCCTGTTCTTTTTATTTAATGGGCAGATGGCAGAAAAAGCATCCAACACTGCTACTAAGAGATTAAAAACAGCTTTGAATGAGATAGAAGCTGATGGTCTTACTGTTCACTCATACCACTGTTGAGTTGTGGCCTCAGTTTAGCTGTTTGGCTTCTAACTTGTGTAACTAATCAGTTGTTAAATACAACAAAGCTTTGATGAGTCCTAATGCAATCTCTGATGTTGTGTTGTACTTCTCATCCTAAATCACAGTTGATATTTGTAAATATTTGTGAGCATTGTTTGTCATGTCTAGTCATCCTTTGTGGAATTTGAGAATGAATAATCCTCAGGGTACTCCAGTTTAGTCTTATAAATGCTGAATGCTTATATAGTAAGTATTTTAAAGAATTTTAAAAATTGAAGCTTATAAAATGAGTGAGTAAATTCACTAATTATAAAATGAATAAGTAAATTGGACCAACAGCTAGAAAATAAGGAAAGAACGCTATGCCTTTAAAAGAATGAGTCTTTAAAATATATACAAGTACTTAAAAATAAATGTTTAGGGCTGGGCTAGAAATGTAGCTCCAATGCTGAAGTAAATGTTTACCTAATATGCACAAGGTACTGGGCTCAGTCAGTAACTACAACACTAACCCACCCATTAGTATTAAGCATATTTTTAGGATATTTTTTCTGCATTAGTCTCTGTTTTCTGAATAATTGGATTCATGTCTAAATATATATTATAATTTTGAAAGATAATATAATTAATCTAAAATGTAATTCAATGTTATGGATAACTCAACATTTTCCATACTTTACCAATTAGGAAAATTAGAAGTCTGTTCTTAAAATCTTAAGAAGTAAATCCTGTATTATTGAAGTTTTTCATGTGAAAGTTAAATTTTTAAATGTATATACTTGATAGTCATTATATTTTAATAAAACTTTAGTAACTATATATTAAGAGACTATTTTAATAAGTACCAGTAGTCAGCATTCAAGTAAGCATTCTTTTCTATTAAACTAAGACTTTTTCAAAAGTTCTTGCTTTATTTTAGGACTATTTAAATTTGTAAACAAAACAACAGGTTTGGGATTGAGAATTCACATAGTTTCTTTTATGCTTAAATAATTTCTAATTGATTTCACTTCAAAGTTGTATAACTGAATTCTCAGCCTGCTAATGCTATTTCAGAAAAAACTAATGGGGTAACTTGTCTTGTTTTCATTGCTAGCACTTCTTTTCAGAGGACCAGAATGATTAAAAACAGTTGGCAGGCAGGCTGTGGGTTTGTTTCTGTTAATTATGAGATATACAAGAATATAATAAGTAATGTGCTTAGTAAAGGGCTAAAACACATTCCTCTCAACCTCTCTACTCTGTTGTCTCATCACATTTGTAGAAAACAACCTTTATTCCTCTCCTCCCCCCACTGCTTTCCTATTTATTCTTCCTCTTCCTTTTCTAGAGAAGAAAGAAACTAAAGAGAGTATTGTAAAGAAGTCAACAACACATTAAGACATTATTACTCAAAAAAATTACCGAGTTTCTAGACTTTGTACTTTATTCTTGTCTAGTAAGTTTTGAAACTATGTTAGCACTTAATGTTTCAGCTTGAACAGCCCTTGCATAATCTAAGTGATCAAGGAAAAATGCTATATATTTGGGCAGTTTATTAAAGCATATAGAGTATATTATATATACTCAAAACCAATTATGTATAGCTTAAAACCCATGTTTTTTCTTGGCATTGACATTAATAAAACATAATTGTACCTTTTGTTGAGAGTTTTTTGAAACTACAGTGTCTAAATGCCAATTAAATGCTTAAAGGCAGTTGTTTGTTGGAATAACTTGAAAATTTGTGCTGCATACTCTTTGTACTAAAATTTGTGTCATTTACAATCCTAGAAAGAATTAGGTAGGTTTAAAGTTTACTAGAAACTTAAATGGGCCTTAAAAAAAAAAAAGAATACAAGAGTTGGTTTTGGTCCTCCACTTTTCCATTAAACTGTTATACAGTATAATAGAATTAACAAATTTACAAATGGATTTTAATTTTAAAGATTAAAATTTCTTCACTTTGACATTTCTTAGTGCTAGTGTACATTAGATGTATAGATTGTACAAGTAGTCTATATATTAAGTAATAAGTCAACAGTGCTCAGAGTGGCATTTGCATGCCCTTTACTAGATTTTCCTTGTCTTTGCTCCCTCGCTTTATCTCGTTGCTCTTCACATCTCTTAGTCACCACTGGTTTTTACTCTGTATTTTTCTATTTTTGTCAGGTTATTCAAAGCTGTAGTTTGTTGCTTCTTATCTGGTTTTTATTTTAATTAAAAAAATACAAAAATATGTGTAATTAGCAAATGCTTTTTGTTTTTTACTGAATTTGATAATCTGCTTTGCTTTTGTTGTTTCATGGGTAGATTCCAATTAAGAGATTTTGTTTAATAAAGTTTTCTTTATTTTTATAATTGTTCTCTTAACCATTCTTTACTTAAAGAATCTTTTAAAAATGTTCCAGTGTCCACTAATCCAGAACAATGTATTTCTCCTTGCAACATTCCAAATGAGTAGAGGCTGCCAATAAACCACTCAGGATTTTTGCAAATGCCTATTTCTGATATTAGCATGTTCTCAGTGTGACCTTTGTTTTAGGTAATTGTAGTTGTGTGTATCTAGGAAAGTGAAAAGCTGAAAATAGCCATAGCTTACCATGTTAACCACTTGGAAATTGGGAATTCAGATTGTTCCCCACCCCCTTTCATTCTCCATTCCTCTCGCTGTCTGGTAAGGTAGTATCACATCTACAGTGTCTGTGTAAAACATTCTGAATGCTTGTAGTTTCTGTTCCATTGTCTGAGTATAGAATTACCTTCACTTTTCTCAGTATATATAACTATTATTTTCAAGTTTCTCAGGCTCTTTAGATTCTCTCTTTCATCTTTGTATTGGTACAAAAATATCATATATTAGTTTTTAATTGACATAAAAATTAGTTTTCAGTTTGTCATACTGTTGAGCAACTTGCATAGTGCTCTTTTTTTTGTCTGCTAACCATTATCTCTGGATTTGAAAATTATAAGAAGTATGTATATATATGATGTAAAAATGAAATTGAAGGCATTTTTATTAGCAAATATTTAAGTAATGTATGTTGTGATTATAAAACATCAGTGTCCCCAGAATGATAAAGGCATGGCTGTTTTTAGTGTGTTAACAGTTAACTTGAAGAACTAAAACATGCTTGAAATGATAAATATTGATGCCAAGTAGCAAGACAAATTAGAACAAACAGTTGCTATATCTGAAAATACAGTGGTCAGTTCAGGTGGGATGATCCAAATTTTGTTTATGAGAATGAATTGGAACTCTGTGTGAAAGGTTAAATAAATATAAAGTCAGTAAGAAAGAATCATATTAATAAGAGGAACAATATAAGAAACAAGTATTGGAGTGGAGAGATGGCTTAGTGGTTAGGAGCATTGGCTGTTTGTCCAGAGGTCCTGAGTTCATTCCCAGCACCCACATGGTGGCTCACAACCATCTGTAGTGGGATCTGATGCCCTCTTCTGATACAAAGTTGATAGTGCACTCATATACATAAATAAATCTTTAAAAAATAAGTGTTGATAAAATAATGTAGGAAGTTTGTAATAAACTTATAAATAATAGATAGTGAGCTGAAACCACAGTGAAGAGAGATTAACAATAGCCTCAAGTGATCTTGTAATTGAAATAGTGAAACATTCTAGTGGTTTTTATAAATACAGCCCCCAAACCAATGTAACAGTAGTTTTGTTGTAAGGAGTCATATTTCAAGTATGAAATTAAGTAGATTTAGGGAGGACTAGTTTATTTATTTAAAGATGAAAAATTATATGAGTGGGTAGTAAGTAGGAAATTTATGAATGAAAAAATTATATGTAACACTTGTTTTTTCTCTGACTGATAGATGACTGGGGAGTGACTTGGAGGAAAGATTTAGTACATGAATTCAGGTAGTTAAGCCTGAGGTACTCTGACAGTGATGGCATTATTAACAGAAGTTCGGGGTAGAAAGAACACATTTTTTAAAAGTTCGTTTCATGTTTATTTCCTGTGGATTTCCTATTGTGGAACTGTCCAGCCAGCATTTGGAGATGCTGTGACTACAGGTTCTAGGAGTTCAGAACAGAATTGTTTCCTGGTAGAGGTAGAGAGTGGTAGAGTTTAGAACTAACCTTTTTAAAATGCTCCTATTCGGCAGAATGGACAGGAGGAGAGATCAAAATCCCTAAGGTGTCTTAGCCCCCATTTTATTTTCAGAGAGTTGGGAGAAGGAGAATTCCATTATACTTGGAGCTGGCTTATTTATTTTTACATCTTTATTTTGATGAATTTCTAAAGCTGAGTCTCCAAAATCATTCTTTTTTCTTTTTTTTTTTTTTTGGGTTTTTTGGTTTTTTTCGAGACAGGGTTTCTCTGTGTAGCTTTGCGCCTTTCCTGGAACTCACAGAGATCCGCCTGCCTCTGCCTCCCGAGTGCTGGGATTAAAGGCGTGTGCCACCAACGCCCGGCCCAAAATCATTCTTATATAATACATTGTTTCTATTTTATGTAGTAGTTGATTCACTAGTTTATCCCATAGCAGGTATTGCAATTTTGTCTTTGGTACAAATTTCTTTTAAATAGCTATTTTTACTTTATATGTAGTTACCTTACCATACATTAAAGAAATTCCAGTATTAAAAACAGTGACAACCTTTTAAGGTGTTTAGAAAGTTACTAGATGAATAGAATATGGATAATGTCTGTTAATACATTATCTTGGTTTAAGCTACAGGAATGATAGGAAGGTATGTTCAGTATATTGGATGAATTTTTTAAAACTAGTTTTTATTATTACATTTGTGTGGATAGGTGTGTAGGTGAAGGTCAGAGGACAGCTTTGTGGAGTTGGTTCTTAATCTTCCACCATGTTGATCTCAGGGATTGAACTCAGGTCATCAGGCTTGATGTCAAGCCCCTTTACCCACTGACTCATCACTGGCCCATGTAGTGTTCATTCTTTTTTATTTTTCCCAGTGTTGCCTAATTCCAAGGGTTCTTTATACACAAAAGAGGTTTTTCTAAATATAAATTCTCTCTGCTAGTTAATATTTAGGATATAAGTCTGTCCTAAAGAAGTTATTAGAATGTTTTCTAGCTCAAGTGCAAGTGGTCCCTTCCAACTAGTTGTACATTTAAAGAATGAAAAAAAAATTCAGTGAGTAAAGCAAAGTGGCCCTGGTCATCGAATTGGCATACTTTAATAGGGTGGTTTTGCTTAAGCTACTTCATCTTTGTGTTTGTTTTGAGGTCTTCTAGAAGTACGTGTTTTTCATTCCAGTTAGTCAGTCTTCCTCATTGACGTATTAGACCTTTTAGTTTTAGTCTGTATTTTAGTCCTTTTGATATAATTCATGTTCGGATTTATCTAGGTCTTTGAATAACCTTCCTGGAAGCTCATGATTTTAGGACTAGAGTAGGATTCTCACCAGCTCTTTCACTGCTCTCATTCTTCAACAGAGCTAGGAGCCGATTATTTCCCCAGTGCTAGTAGAGTTCTTCTTGGTCTTCCACTTCTCTTGACAAGGGTTTTAACATTCATTTTTCTGAAAATACTTCTAGGATTTAGTTACATAGAATTTCCTAATCAGGAGGACATTATTATAAGCTTCATCTTCTACTTTTAAAAAGCAGAATATAGTAATGCTGAATATGTCTTTTATTAGCTATTTTTTACTGTTGTTTAATATGTATGAGTTTTGTTTTATGGTCTTAATATTTGCATACTAGAGGAATAGTTTACCTAGAAGAAGTCTTGCTTGGCTTTAGAATTTTGTCACTGCTTTGTTTTGTGTAACTATTTTATTATAACATGAAATAAATAGCTTGAATCATATACATTATTTTTATATTTACTCATTATTTTTGTTAGGTAGAACATATACCTCATATTCTTCATATACATATATTTCTTTTACAAATAGAGTTTTTTGTTTTTATTAATTTTTTTTAAGATTCATTGCTTCCCTAGTTATACATATACATTCAAACTTTCATTTATAAATCCCTTAACTGGTTTAAAATGTAAAATCCTTTTCAGAGAGAATTGTTTTTTTTTCCTTGTTGACTTTGTCAGTCATAATACACAATATAAAAATGATGCATGTAGGATAGTCTCTTCGTTAATTTTCTAATACTGTGATAAATGTCCATGACCTAGACAATGTAAAAAAGAAAGCAGTTAATGATGACTTAGAGTTTGAGAGGGTGAGGTTGTAACCATCCTGACAGGGAGCTTGGCAGCAGGCAGGGAGGAATGGTGCTGGACAGAAGCTCAGAGCTGACATATGATCCACAGGCATGAGGCAGAGAGAGGGTGAGGGAAGGAGAGAGGGAGAGGAAGACAGAGAAAGAAACTATCTGGGAGTGGCATTGACTTTTGATACCTCAAGCCCTGCCCAGGACATACCTCCTCCAACAAGGCCACACATCTTAATCCTTTCCAGTTATACTAACAGGGAATTACATATTGAAACATGAGCCTGTGGGAATCATTTTCATTCAGATCACCACATTCCACACTCCCTGTCCTCCATAGACTTGTCACCATATCACAAAACAAAATTCATTTAGTCCAACTTAGAAGTCCCAGAGTCTTTCACTTTCAAGACTGTTTAAAAGTCCAAAGTCTCTTTTGAGACTCAGAACAACTAATTTAACTCCCTGTAAAATAAAAAAAGCAAATAATTATATACTCCAGCATGAAATGCCACAAAATATGCAATACTATTCCAAAAGGAGGAATCCAGGCATAGTGAGGAATATTGAACGACAGCAAGACTTAAACCCAGAAGGGCAAATTCTGAAGTTCAGAGTGCCAAGTCTTCACGTCAAAGAGCTTAGATGGTTCTGTTCTTTGAGCACTATTGACTACAACACAGTTCTCCCTCTTGGACTAGTACTACTCCCTACACTCCCTATTGGTAGCTTCCTTTAGTGATAAAACCCACTCCTGTGTCATCTCCAACATCCTTGGGTCTCTAACACAATCCATGTATTCTTTCACAGCTTTTCACATCAGACTCTTCAGGCCTTCCTGCAGGAACTCTCTTGCCAAATGCCTGGCCGCAATGGCTTTTCAGATACTGTGTTATGTAGGACACAGAGATCTTGTATGATTGTCATTTTAGAACTTTATAAGTTCCAATTCAGCCAAAATATTCTTCTGGGCATCTACTAACTGTAAATATGAGCACATTAATAGATAGCATGCATGTAAACTTGAGTAACCCCCACTCCACCCCCTGCCACCAAATTAAATGCAGTGCATGATGACAAAGACATCCAGAGAGGATGCCATGCTCAGGAAGGTTTCCTTTGTTGTTGCTAAGTCTAACTACGCTCACATCTCTTCCTTTATACTATTGTAGCTTAAAACTAGAAACTTAGACGTATTATATAAAAGTGTAGCTCCAGAAACATTTATAAAATCTTTGCCTTTTTCCTTTTGGGACTTTTTGAGTGAACTGATGACCAAAACATCTTACTCATGGCTTAGACATTCAGAGATTTTTTTGTTCTTGTTGTTCATGTGGTTAGTTACTTGTAAACTTGTATAGCATTTATTTGCCTGTAAGAGTACTGAACATTTAAAATGTGAATCGTGACGTTTCTGCTTACAGTCTTTCAGTTCTGGCATATGCTGTATGGCTAATGTCCTAGACTACTATGGAGAAAGTAGTTCTGTCCTTTCTTGTTTTTGAAGTTGTTCCAAAGTGGTACCTTCCTCTGTTGTCTTACCTTCAAGTTTCTTTATGCCCAAGAAACTATCCTATGTCATTAATGATTCATTTCTTTTATGTGGTAAGTTCTTTATATATTAGCATTAGGAAAGCTTACTTGTTTTCTTTAATAATTTTATGGAGAGCTGCTTTCTTTTCTGTTGTCAGCATCTGGTATATCAATAATAAGTATCATATCTATATCTATCTAGATATATATTTTTTTTAACCTTCAGAGATCAAAAGGCAAAGTTAGTTGTCTTTTTGAGACCATCCTATTGTCCGAATTTTAGAGTGGTGCTTTCTCTTTTGACTGAAGTACTTATTTTTCTTGAGATATCAGTGGCTCTTCTGCATTTAAATCTGCCTTTCTGCCAAATTTTTAATACTCAAAGTTACCACTTCTTTCTATCCAAGCATTTCCTAGTATATAAACAGTCAAGTTCAGTTTGTTCTAGATCAGTGGATACCGGAACAGAAAGGAGGTATTTCTTACCTGATAATGTGTGTGTTCCGATTCTGCTAATCCAGAAATCCAATCACAGTTGTTGAAAATCATCCTTAGTTATTATTTGTTTGGGAGTCAACTCCCTATTTTAGATGTTTCTGAAATTCAGTCCCTAGATGTGCTTTAGATAGGGTAGAATTTTTACCTCTTTCAGAGCACTGCTAAAGAAGTTTTCAACTGGAACATAGTCTGAAGAAGCACTGAGAGCAAAAAAATCAGAGTGGTGATTGGCCACCTCTGTTTGATTGACAGGTTGCAGGGAGAAATCCATTCGTTCTGGATTAATGGAACTGGAAAACAGAAAACAATTATCAGGTAAAAAACCCCTTTTCTTTAACCTTTAAAATTCACCATTAAAAGATGAGTCAGACCACCAGGGAATTTTTTTTTTTTTTTAAACCAAAACAAATGAAATTTAGTGTCTTGTAAGCAGTGATCTCTGGCTAGTACTTCTGAGTGTTACAAAAGAAATTGCTACCGTTGCTCCATGTTCTTAGCCTTTACAGAAAAGGCAGGAATGAATGGAAATAGATGGAATGTATGGTTCATTTATGTTTTAATCTGGGTTAAAATGTGAAGTAGAATTCTCTGGGTGGGGGGGCAGTTCTGTGTATTTTTATTTTCTGAATTGTGTCTGGTTTGTGACTAGGATTCTTCCTTTTTCAATGCTGTTAATCTGGTTGTTTTCATGAATTTTCACAAATTTTACTGTACTCTGTTATACTTAATCTTCCCTTTATCAGGATGTATGTATACTTTTAAATCTTTCCATTATAAAAATCTAGTAATGGTAGTACCACCTCTTTATTATTTTAATGACGGTTTTCTGATTTTTGGTTAAATATGTTTCAGATTGAAGGCCAAGGACATGGTGCAGTGTTCGACTGCAAATGCTCCCCTGACGGTCAGCACTTTGCATGTACAGACTCTCATGGACATCTTTTAATTTTTGGTTTTGGGTCCAGTAGCAAGTATGACAAGGTAGAGTATGATAAGTGTGCATTGTTTTCCTGTCATGGGTGTTTAGGGGTTATGTATTTTTCTTAGTTGTGGGTGAGGATGCACATTTTTAGAAATAGAAAGATTGGAGCTGGAGAGATGCTCAGTCGTTAAGAGCACTTACTGTCTTTCAGAGGAGCTGAGTTTGGTTCCCAGAACTCATGGCAGGCAGCTCAAAACCAATATATGTAGCTCCTGTGCCAGGGGATTTGATGCCTCTAGCCCCTGTGGACACCTACACTCAAGTGCATATACCCATATACAAATGCACACATACACACACATATGCACGCACCCCTACACATAATTAAAAATGATCTTTAAAATCAGCTCAAAGAATCATATCCTAAATAGTACAGAGACTTGCTTTTAGAAAGCAGTGTAAAGCCATTTATACCTCTATAAAATTATACTTTTCTATAATGAAATAGTAATTATAATTAGTTCAGAAGGAACAAAATTTTACATATCTTGTTAGAACAATCTAGATTTGAATTCTTAAGTTGGGATAAATTAACTTTCAATAGAAGATGGTGCCCATAAAAGGGCTTTTCAAATTATGTGAAGTGATTATATAGGTAATATATATTTATGTAAGGTATAACTCTTTAGCTTTCATGTGATTCTCAGACTGTGTGATCCACTAATGTTTTGTTGCTAAATATTCTTTAGGACTAGTGGTTAAAATAATTAAATGTTTTGTTTGTAGCATAATGAATGAATAATTTACAATTTAGTTTAAGACATTGCAAATTAACCAATGAAAATTTGAAGTTGTATATCTATCATGGCTGAGTTCATAATAATTTTACATTATTGAAAATACTCTAGAGTCAGTGCTTTCTTTTTCGTTATGTTAGTATTTTAAGTCTTGAGGCTTGGAGTGTAGCTCAGTAGTATATAGCATGTTTGGGACTCTGTGTTCAGTTCCCCCCAAAATATCACATGCCTAAAGTTTTAAAATAAGAGCATAGTATCTGTGAAAGTAAAAGTATCATTGGATGTTTTATGCCTAGATGTAATTTTACTTACCATTTAAATTAAAAAGCTTATTTTTAATGATGGTTTCTTTTTTAATGTATATGACATGCCACACTTGTTTACAGAGAAAACAGCAGATTTTCTTACACTGTACAATGATGAATATAGAAATATGCTTAAAATGATTTAAGAATAGAAAATTCTTTGGTTCTTTCAATTCTTCCTTTTAATTCTGGAGATTAAACATGCCATGGCTGCTGAAATTAAATCCCAGTCCCATTTTGTTCTTTTAAGTAGATGTGAATACCATAATCTATAGTATATAGTTAGGCTTTTATTAGAAATTTTATCAATTTTTTTCACAATTTTATTTTTCCAATATTTTATGGACTTTTCTTTTTACAGATAGCAGATCAGATGTTTTTTCATAGTGATTATCGGCCCCTTATTCGTGATGCCAACAATTTTGTATTGGATGAGCAGACTCAGCAGGCACCTCATCTCATGCCTCCCCCCTTTCTGGTTGATGTTGACGGAAATCCTCATCCTTCGAGATTCCAGAGATTAGTTCCTGGTCGTGAGAACTGCAGGGAGGAGCAGCTCATCCCTCAGATGGGTGTCACTTCTTCAGGTGGGCGTCCCGTTTCCATAGGCGTCTCCTTTCTTACAGAGGCTAAGACTTCGTGCGTGCTTGTTTGAACAAATGAAAAGGTCTTCCAATAAATATAGAAACATTACAAGATAATTAAAACATTGGAGAGTTTAACTAATAATTTTGGTTCATAGCAGTTTCCAACCTAAAGGGATTACTAGGATCATCATAAATGAAATCATTTATTCATTTAACATTTATTGAAAACCTTCTTCTATCCTGACCTACTGAGCCTTGAATATTTAGGAAGAAATTAAACATGATCCATGCTCTCAAAAACTTAGTCACAAAGCTTTATAAACAGTTATAAACAACATAGTTGTAATTGTGATTGATATTAGTAAAATTAATAACAGCGAGAAAATCTAAAATTGGAATGACTATTCATGTTGGAGTATATATTTAAAGAGATGATCACTTTTTTTTTTTTTTAAATCTGAGGCAGGGTTTTATTCTGTAGGGCCATCTGGCTTATCATTATGTTAGTCCAAGTTGGTCTTGAATGAACAGAAATCCTTCTGCCTCTTCCTCTTGAGTGCTGGGATTAAAGACGTGTTTAGAAGTGATCAACTTTTAAAGGTTTGTGAGAAAATAGGGCTGAAAAACGCAGAGAGCTGCTTCTGAAAAGTCATGGAATGTTGAAGTGAAATGAGCTGAAGAGTTGAGTGGTAGTTAAAATGTAGACAGGGTGTGTAGACTCTTTTTTTTTTTCTCTGTTTGACAAGTGTAGCATTGACTGAGTTATTAAGTGAAGATAATAAAGAACCTCTAAAGATTAAACCAGTTTTGTCATTAGGAATGATATTTTAGACTAAAATGAATGTTTGCAAATATACATACAGGTTTTACACTATATTGTAATGGACAGAGCTTCTGAATAGATTGTGTGCCGAATGAAGTATGAGTTTAGGTCCTATAAATAGAACCAAAGATTCAAAATGTGATACAGCAAGCTATAAGATTGGGTGTAAAATTGAAATAAAGTTGACATATTAGATAGAAAGTGCTGGTTCTTAAATTAGACATTCCCCTTGTGATGGATGGTAAAAAAAAAAAAAAAAAAAACAGTATTCAGAGAATTGCCTCCATTGCCACTTTTATAGTGGGCTTGTATATAAGTTCAAACTAATGTTTCTTAGCATACAGAAGCTGAGAATAGCTACTGGTTGATAACTAGTCATATTCATATTCTAGAAGTTTCAGTACTAGAGAAGTACCATTCATGGAATTAAAATTAATGAGGATGCATGAAATATCTTGGAGTACAACTGGCACGGATTAGTTTTTTCTCAGGTCTCAAAATAATTTCCTTTTCAAGGGTTTTATGCACAAGAAATTAAAGATTTATTCTTTAAATATCAATGTTATTATAATTGTTACTTTTCTTCCACTTTACATCTTATATAAAGCTCTAATAAGTAATTGATTATTGCATTCTAAGACGTTAGGAAACAGGAGTTTTAAGGTTGTGTCGTATAGAGACATGGGCCTGATTCTGTTGCTGCTTGTAGATGTCGTGCTAGGTGTCTTTATCTTTGCTGAAAAATACCTACGGTAGCAACTGAAGCAGGAAGTAGTTATGTAAGGTTTCCAGTCTCTGGGGGACATTGATGATAGTGTGGGGACTGAAGTGGAGCAGACAGTCAGTGGAGAGGGAGAGCTGTTCATTGGCAGCAGAAGGGAGACTAATCGCAGGTAGGTGTGGCCTTTAACCACTGTTACTCACTACTTCCTCCAGCAAGGCCCACAATTTCAGGAGAGCACCACAGACTGGAGAGTGAGCTTTCAGAGCACATGTCTGGGAGAAGTACTCCAGGTCCAAAAGCATAACAGAATTATAAAATGGCGGGATCTTGAAACCAAGATTGGTAGCAGTTATTAATAATGACTCATAAGTGAACCTTCAGTAGTAATTCCAACTTCTTAGTATTTACTTTCAATTTTTTTCTAGTTCTCAAAATTGTCATTATTTTAGCATTCTGAAATATAAAAGTACTTAATACAAAATAGAACAAAACCAAATGTTTTAAGAAAAATATTAGCATCATTACTATTTGTAAATTTAGGATTTTGAAAATTTATTTGCTAAATACTGGAAAGATAAGTAAAACTAGATGTAGCCTATTGTAATAATAAAATTGATTTAAGTGTAGTTTTGTTATATTGATACCTAAATGTATTTCTTTAATTGTAAACTTAAGGGGGCTATACCAAATTATTAATCAACATTGAAATATGATCTAGTAGCAAATTAGGAAATTGAGTGTAGATAATTTGACTTTAGCTCTATCTTTCTCTGCTTTTTAGCTTTATGACCTAGTCATTTTATTTTTCATATTTAATTAGAGTATTCTCATGTAAAATAAATCAAGTAATACATGGTATTTTCTTTTTCTAGACTTCTCTTATTGCTACTTCATTTCAGAATATTCTTTGGGTAGTCTCTTTACAATTTATGTCTACCCTAAAATTCTGACCTTTACTCATATATACACATGTACACCTAATGTTAATTATTCTACTTGTTATTTTTAATGGAAATAGTTTCATAAATCTTACATTAATAAATGTTCTTAATTTTTTTTCATTCTATCTTCAAGATTTAACTTTTCAAAAAAGATTGATTTTATTTTTAATTGTGTCTACGTAGGGGAGTGGGCTGGTATGTGTGGTTGCCTGTGTCCAATCTCCAAGGAGTTGGAGTTAACAAAGGTAGTTGTAAGCTGCCTCATGTGGATGCAGGGAATTGAACTGGGATCCTCTGGAAGACTAGCACAAGTTCTTAACTGCTGGTCTATATCTCTCCAGCCCCAAGATTGAACATTTTTATGTGCTTCAGTTTATGCTAGATTTGAGAATTAACTTAATTGAGATAACTTTTATATTCCATATTTGCCTATGTAATAAGATAGAAGATTGATAAGGACCTGAAAGAGGGGAACAGCTTATTCTTTCAAGGGAATTTTGGAAAAATTTCACAGTGAAAACAAAGTATCATATGTATCTTTATATGATGAAATTTCAAAGAACAAAGAGAAGTCAAGTGTTTATATGATTAGCATGAATAGGAGGTGTTAAGTAGGTTGGGCTAAATACACGAAATTCCTGTATATATCCAAGCACTGATCTGACGGGTTCTTCACATGCTTAACCTAAGCTTCCATTCAAATGCCGCCTTCTCCAAGAGGCTGCTCTAACTTCTGGTGTACCATAGCTGTCTTTCAGTTCCTTTTTCTCTTTCTTCTTACCTTATTTTTTACATCTTTCACATTCTGCATTTGTCTGCAGGCTTATTATTGCATTGCCCCAATCAGGGTGGGTAGTTTGCTGTAGGACAAAGATCTTGATGTTAATTTGTCACTGGATCTCTAGTAACAGGCATATTCTCAGGCACATAGTAGACAACCAAGAGTTTGCTGAATTTATGAGACAGTTGTCAGAAATTCAGGTGTAAATAGGAAATTCTGGCTTCTTCCTAGATGTATGACTTTGAGTGTTTGTTTTTTCAATTGGATAATGGAACTAATTTGGTTTCCATTAGGATTGTGAATGCTCAAATAATGATAAACATAGACAATCTGAAGTCATCCTTCTCATCATTCCTTTTGTAAATTAAAAATAGGTTATGGAGGTTATCTTTTCTTTCTTTCCTGTCCCTTATAGGTAATCATTTTAAGTCTTTTATTTAATTATGGACTTCTGTGAGACTGATTAGTATTTTCTGTAATATTGCATAGGATTGAACCAAGTTTTAAGCCAGCAAGCAAACCAGGATATCAGTCCTCTAGACAGCATGATTCAAAGACTACAGCAGGAACAAGATCTGAGGCGTTCTGGTGAAGCAGGCGTTAGTAATACCAGCCGTTTAAACAGAGGTAAGCTGAGATGGTACTTGGAGAAACTGAGACTATCTAATCTCCAGCAGTAGAGCAGTGACTAAACAGTAATAATATAGCCATAAGTTGAAAAAGGCTACCAAAAGATTACGTTTTTGAAGAATAAATACATGACTATACATTAAAGGTGAATTTTTAAAATATGGATAGTCCATATTTCCTAAAGTAAACATTAGAAGTAAAATTTTGTTCACCACCACCCTACTCTCTCAATGCTTTGGTAGAAACCAGTGCTTTACTCCTTCTGGGCAAGTGATCTTACAGTAAACATGAAAAGTCAGCTTATTATATCGTTTTCAAAACACAGCAAATTCAAAGTTTTAGTTCCTCACTCTTATGTGTTGTCTATTTAATGTTAAGAGAAAAGTTAAATTTGTGAGCCATAAAATGTCCTTGGACTCTTTAATTCCCAAAAGACTTAGTGATATTTTTTAAAGTAGTGATTTTGTACTTGCAGTACCTGAACTTAACACTCCATAATTATGATTTATTAATTTATCCAGTCAGTTGAATAGCCACATTTCTGTTTTCATTGAACTTTTGCCTGTGGTTTTGCTCATGATAGTGGTAGTTGAATCATTTGCTGTCAAAGCTTTGTGTGAAAGAAAATACTGGTCTTTTGGTTGTAAATTAAGCAGAACTTAACCATACTGATTTATCCCCAGGCTCTGTAAGTTCTACCTCCGAAGTGCATTCACCACCAAATGTAGGATTGAGGCGCAGTGGGCAGATTGAAGGTGTGCGACAGATGCACAGCAATGCCCCAAGAAGTGAAATAGCCACAGAGCGAGATCTTGTTGCTTGGAGCCGAAGGGTGGTGGTACCTGAGCTCTCAGCTGGTGTAGCTAGGTAAGAGGAATTATAAGTTGGTATTTACCATACTTGCTTGCATTCCTTTTGACTAATAATCTTGAGAACACCTTTTCAACCTTATGATTCCTTTTAAGTTAGTATTTTAAGGCAAAAAATTAATTCCTAAGTTTGTTTTTCTAGAACGATTTGTGTCAATGGTATGAATTGAGGTGGGTTTAGATAGGAGAAAGGTCATCAATTAGGTTCACTAAGTATTGAGTACCAGTTCAAATTTACTTTGTCCTGTTGGTATCCTTGGCCTGTGTGTGCATGTGTGGAGCCTAAAGGTTGATGGCAGGTGTCTTCTTCTGTCATTGTGTACTTATTTTTAGGCACGAGGTCACTGCCTGAGCCTGGAGCTCATTGACTGTCTAGACTAAGTGGCCAAGGACTCACTTGTGTTGTGTGTATCCTCTCCCATAGTCCAGCACTGGTGTGAAGGATGCACTCAAGTGTTGCATCTGGTATGTGGGCAGATGCTAGGGATCCAAAGTCAGGCTCTTTTAACCAGTGAGCCACCTCCCAACCACTCTCAGTTTATATCTTCAAATACATTTTATGACATTAGTTAGAATTATATAGGGTATTTAGTGCTCTTTACTCATCATTTACATGAGATTATTCACAGGCATAAAGAAGATTCGCCTTTTAGAGGTAAATACATAAATAGTTTACATTTGAAAATACTTTTTATCCTTAAGTGTGTATATGATAGAAAATTTTTCATATTTCTTTTGCGTATGTGTAAGTGCATGAACAACAACATGCATGAAATAAATATGAAGCTGTCTACTGTCCTCTATATTATAATAAATAAAAAAATGTGAATTTGAATTTCAGTTTTTTAGGTTTTTTTTTTGTTTTGTTTTGTTTTGTTTTGTTTCTTGAGGCAGGATTTCTTTGTGTAACAGTCCTGGCTGTCCTGTAACTCAATTTGTAGACCAGGCTGCCCTCAAATTCCACCTGCCACTGCCTCTCAAGTGCTGGGATTAAAGGCATGTGCTACCACTGCCCAGCATTTTTTTAGTTTTTAGTAATAGTAATTATATGATTAATTTTTAAAGAAAATGTTAATATTCACATTGGTTACACTCCATAATTGGGCAATTCTTATAATTTGTGTTAGGATTTAGGGTTGAATATATATCTGGTATATAAACAATTTTGATAACTTCAATCTCTGTGGAGGTGAAAAGAAGTCATCAAATTCCCTGGAGCTGGAGTTCTAGATGGTTGTGAGTCACTCTGTGGGTGCTGGGAATGGAAGTTGGACCCTTTGCAAGAGCAAAAGTATCTTAACCGCTGAACTATCTCTCCTGCCCCTGACATTTATCTTCTCAACATCAATTCTGAACTGAACTAAAAAATACCATAGAAGGAAAATAGAAAATCATACTTTTTTTTTTTAGTAGTAATGTTATGAATAATGTAGCTTCAGTTTCACTTTAACCTATTAAAGCTAAATAAACTCCACTAATGTGATAATGAGCCAGTTTTCCCCAGGTTTGCCTAGAAGGTATTCTTTGCATTCGGTGTGTAGAACTAGGTTATGCTAAAACTACAGTTTCATTCTAGAACATTCTGATTCTTCTGCTTCTTCCCTAGAAAGGATTAAATGTAAAGATGTATTTGCTAGTCGATTGTTAAGGTTCTTAACATGAAGGATAAGGGAGATTCACCCCCCCCCCCCTACTCTTGACCATTTTTTCTCTTTATCCTTTTGTTTATAATCTTTTTTTTTTTTTTTTTTCCGAGACAGGGTTTCTCTGTGTAGCTTTGCGCCTTTTCCTGGAACTCACTTGGTAGCCCAGGCTGGCCTCGAACTCGCAGAGATTCACCTGCCTCTGCCTCCCGAGTGCTGGGATTAAAGGCGTGCGCCACCACTGCCCGGCTTGTTTATAATCTTTAACCCTAATTTCTAGCAAGATTGTGACTGTCACTTCAAAGGTCAAAGGATCCAACATCCAGTCTATGTCCATTAGAAATCTTTCCGGGACTTAAACTTGGTAGGCAATTTAAAGTTTGCCTCAATGTAGCTCTGAAATGAGGCAGAGTAGTACACTAATTTAAATCCAACCAAAGGGCTTGTAGCTTAACATATAAGAACTTCTAAAACTCAGTAGTAAACACTGCACAAAGTGGCTCATGCCTGTGACCCCAGCCCTTTGCAGGAAGATCAAGAAGCTGGGCTATGTTTTTTTTTTTTTTAAAAATCCAACCACAAACTGGGCAAAAGACCTGAACCAGCATTTCACCAAAGAGGATGGTAAGTTAAGCATAAAAAGAGATACTCGGCACCTTTAGTTACTGGGAAAATGCAGAGTAAAACCACGATAAAATTCCACTGTGTACCTATCAAATTGTCTCAAATAATAAGTGATAGCATCAAATACTGGGTAACTAGAGAGAAAATTGCTGTACTTGTGATTTTGTTTGTTTGTTTGTGATAATATAAACATGACATGTATACTCTGGAATACTGTTTTGTATTTTATTATACAACTGTCATATATGACTCAAAATTTTATCTTGGTAATTTACTCTTATTTGCATATAGTAATCTTACGAAGTAATGAGCTTTCGTCTCATACTTTCTGTATTTGTTTGTTGTTGAATTATGGTTGCTTGAGTGGGCATAGGTGAGGGGTGATTTATAGGAACCATGGGCAGCTTACCAGTGGCAGGCTATACCACTGAAGGAAATGACTCCTCCCCAGCAACCATTGACTACCAATAACGTCTCAGGGAGGGGTGAGAACTCATGCCCCTACCCTAAAGCTACCATTAATTGCCTGTAAATACTCAGAGAGGTTTGTGACTTTGTGGATCCCTCCCTCATTCATCACGAAATTTGAGGGACCTACGTAGTCTTGTAAAGGTAGTCACAGTTGCCATGAGCTCATGTGTGCAATAGTCAAAAACTATGGGAACAAACTCAAATTTCCTTCAGTGGTACATGGTTAAACTGTAGTATATTCTACTTTATAGAGGAACAACTTATTGATGAAATAACTTAGATAAATCTGTTTTGATGGACTGATGCTTAATGAAAACAATTCCAGAGTTGCATACTGTTTGATTTTATTTATGAACATTATTGAATTGATTAATGTTACAGGGTTGGAGAACAAATTAGTGGCCACTAAGAATTAGGAAGAGAGAGGGTTGAAGTGTAAGAAAGTGTTGGTATGATAATAAAAGGGCAAAATGAGACATTTTTGTGCTGATGGAATGTTCTGTATATTGATTGTTGTGGTAAATGTACATTACACATAATACATTTGCATAGAACTAACATTCACAAATGTGTAGCAGTAAAACTGGAGAAACCACATGATTAGTGGTTTCCATCAGTATCAAGACCTTGATATTGTACTATATTGTAGTTTTGCAGGTTAAGAATTCCTGTACCCCCTTTTTTACATCTATATATGAATTTAAGATTATTTCAATATAAAAGTATAAAAAGCTCAAAAACTTAAATTTGAAGTTGTCCCCTTTCTAAAGATTTTAACTTCCTTCATTTTCCATTAAATATGACTAGATACATTAGAGATTGTGTTTGGCTAAGTAAAATGAAAGTATTAATATGCTCTAGTATGAAAGTATCAACAATGTATGTGTGCTTTGAATATTAATTATCTTCCTGTTACAAAATCTCTTGGGAAAAATTAAAGCTCAAAGATTAAATTACCTTGCGGGTCAACAAAACTAAGTTAAAGTAAAAATAAAATTCCCTAGTTCTAAGGAGTTGGATTTAATGAAATTAAAATTCAAAGTTAATATTTTTTTTGTTTGCTTGTTTATTTAGTTTCAGCTTGATGTCTTATAGAACCTAGTTTTGTTTTTGAGTACTAGGGTCTGATCTATATCACTGGAAAAATTATGTGTACTTCAGGTTGGTGGTTCAACCTTAAGCCTCTGCTGTGAGTAGATTGCACATATCCTGTTTGACATGTAAGATTGTCTATGCACAAGCCATATACGAAATAAGGAACGAGTCTTGATATAACTTCGTAGAATTTAATACTTGGTTTGATTTATAATTAACACAGCAGAAAGTTCAAAATGAGGGGAGAATCAAAAGAAATCTCTTTCTAGTGTTTTAGTTATGTCCTGAGCCACATGTTCCACATGGAAAGAAAATACAAGAACTAACTTCACATTGTTACCTTAATAACTAACATTCATTTGAAAGGCAATCAGTTGTAAAATTGTAGGTTAAGTTTATGGCTTTTAATATTCTCTTTTAGTAGACAAGAAGAGTGGAGAACTGCAAAGGGAGAAGAGGAAATCAAGAGTTACAGGTCAGAAGAGAAAAGGAAACACTTAACTGTTGCAAAAGAAAATAAAATCCTTACTGTCTCAAAGGTAAATATTGATTTGATGTTTAATAATATGGCTATTTTAGGCCTTCCTTTTAAAATTGTAAGCATTAATATTATAAGCAAAATAACACTAATGAAAAATTAGTATATTTCCTGGTTATTTATAAGGATTACTTTATTTCTCACTTAAAACTTTTGTGTCTGCATTTCCTATCTCTTACCATATCTTTTCCCCATGCCAAGTTTTATGTATATGTTATATTCAATAATCTATAATCAACCTATGGAAAAGTATTTTTCAGTTCTTCCATTAGTTGTATGTTCCATAACTTTTATTTTTTCCTACGTTGATGTTTTAGTCTCATCTGTTATTAATAATCACGTTAGCTGATGTCTACTAGAAAGAATAGCGAATAGCCCTTTTCACTCTTAAGGTGGGTAGGTTGATGGCTGGGAAGCTCTCTTAGTGGTTTCGAGCACTTGCTGGAAGAGGGGACCAGGGTTTAGCCACTCACAATTGTTTTCAGTTCCAAGGGATCCAACACTCTCTTCTCGCCTCTATGAGCACCAGGAATGCGTGTGACATGGCTCACATACAGACATACAGCCAAAACAAAAATATACCCTTAAAGAATAAAGGCAGGTAGATTGTCCCTAGTATTTTGTCTTTTTGTCATTTCAGTGATCCTACCCTGCAAGGCTTGAATTTTCCCTCTTCTAGCTTAGCTGGAAAGTTTCAGAGCCATTAGTTCTGAAGTTTAGTTAAGCAAGCCTTTGTTATTACTGAACAGTGATCTAAACAAAGAAAATATTATTGGTTTCTGACTAGCTTACAATGGCTTAAACAAATTGAAATATATTTTTCATGTAAAAATCTTTGTGGCTCAGCCTTTAAAGGCTAGACTCACAACCAAAAATATAAAAGTCCTTGGTAGAGGTTGACAAGATTGGCTCAGCTGCTAAGGCATTTTTGCCAAGCCTGATAAGCTAAGTTGGATGCCAGGAACCAACATGGTGGAAAAGAACTGACCAGACAACCTTGTCCTCTGACCTCACCATGGGCATCACGTATCCACAGACACACGAATAAGTAAATGTAATTTAAATTTATAAAATCAAAAAAGCCTTTGTAACCCAGGGTCGAGAATGGTCCCTTTTAGTGAGGACTGAAGACTTTTTATTTTCCTGTTCCTCCAGGATTGACCACATTCCTAAAGATAGTGTGACTCTTCAGTCAAGTGTCAGTCAAAAGAGAAAAGTATGAAGAGTATATATGCTTGTCCTGAGGAAGGCTCTTTCATACTGCTTTAATAACATTATGCCAGACTTATCATTGGCCAAAGCATCATCACATGATACTCTAATAAGTAGATTTCATTTTGTGTTGAAGGACAAGAAAACAAGTATTAGTTAACAGCCAGCTTTCTGTTCACTATAGAATCATTGAGGTACTTCAAATAGCCAGGTGTGATGAGTGATCCTGTCTCAAATCAAAGCATTTAAAATGCTTTTTAGATTCTTCAATTTGGAATTTATCTTACTAGAAGTATCAAATTTTGGATGAGATTTTCTGCAATGAGAACATAGCAATTTTAAATAATATGAATTTGAGTAGTTAGAAATTTTTATGCTAAATGAAAGGAATGATATATTAAATTCTTAATAGTGTATTTATCAGTGTTTGACAAAGTAGAACATTATTTCCTTTTTATACCTTTACATACTTTCTAAGATTTCTATAAAATTTAGATTTGTATGTGAACATTCCTTTCACTTTTCAGCAGTGAGGATATAATTTTAGGTTCAAAATTACTTTGTGTCAGATTTTTTTCTGCTGTTTTCTACTTAGTGTCTAATGTCAGGTTCATTTTAAAAAGTATTTCCAGGTTTGACTTTGATATGTCTGATGTAAGTTTTCTTTCTTTTTTTTTTTTTTGTTCAACTCAGTTCTGAAACCATAAAACGTTGTTTGGGATGGGTTTTTTTGTTTTGTGGTTTTTGTTTTCTGTGTTTGTTTTATTGTTGTTGAGGCAGGGTTTCGGCTCTGGATCTTCTTGCCCCAACCTTCCTTCCAAGTCCTATGTTTTCCGAGCATTTGTGAATCATTCCAATTTGTTTTTCTTTGAAACTTTGAGCAGTAATTAGCCTGTTTGATCCTCTCACTCACTGGCATACATTTCAGTCTCTATGGTCAACCTACTGCCTCTCCCCATTACTAATTAAATGAGTAGTTTTTTTATTTTAAGGATCTTTAGCTGGTTCTTTTTCATAGCATCCGGTTTTCTGTGACAAGGTTGTGCTTATGGACATGGTGCTCTGCTTTTCACTCTAGGAGCATGTTATATTTGAATATATTTCTGTCACTGTTTGTCAGTTTTTTCCTGATTGTTTGTATGTGCCCATCTGCAGATGACTTATTTTTGGTGAGGGTAGGGGTTGAGTCAAGATCTCTATATAGTCCTGGCTGCCTTGGAACTCGTTATATAATCGAGACTGGCCTTGAACTCACAGAGATCCATTTGCCCCTGCCTTTTGAATGCTGGGATTAAAGGAGTGAGCCATTATGCCCAGCTTGTAGCTGACTTTCTGAGATTTATTTCAGAAATTTTAGTGATATTTTAAATATGTATGAATTTTTCATAATATAACTATTAAACAAGAAAACCTATTCCTTAAAAATCTATTGTGAATAAATTTCATTTTATTTTTTCCAGAATCATGCTCATGAGCATTTCTTGGATGTTGGGGATTCCAAAAAGCAACAAGCAAATCAACACAATTACCGTACAAGATCTGCACTGGAAGAAATGCCTAGGCCCTTAGAGGATATAGAAAATGGGACTAGTTCTTCAGATGTAAGAGCTTAGCACATTCACAAATTTCTCTATCACTTGTACTTATTTTTCAAATATGACTTTCATTTTGTGCATTCATTGTTATAATTTTAATATGGCATTTTAGGTTTTATAGTAGCCATGTCTTTCATTTACTAAAGACCTACTTCCAGAGAGGTCACATATTCAGTGTCAGATTTAAAAAACAAATAGTCCTTATTGGTTAGTTATTCTTAGTTCTGTTTGGTAAAATTTTAGAATACCTTGGTGATAGAGTTTGTTAAGTACAAATACTAATGAATGGAAATCCTGTCTTAGATTTTTTATTACTGTAAGAAGATGTCATGACCAGGACAATTCTTACAAGGAAAACATTTAATTAGGGTGACTCGCTTACATTTCAGAAGTTCAGTCCATTACCATGGTGGGGAGCAAGGTGTCACACAGGCAGACATGGTACTGGAGCTGAGAGTCCTACATCTTTCAGTCAACAAGAAGTTGACTGACAATCACACTGAGTAAAGCTTGTGTAAAAGAGATCTCAAAGCTCACCCTGATGGTGACACACTTCCTCCAACAAGGCCATACCTTCTAATAGTGCCACTCCCTTTGGGGGTCATTTTCTTCAAACCACCACATCCTGTAAGGGTTCTGAGGTTCAAAGATGTTTAAACTTTACATATATGTAACTGTGTTAATGGTGACTAATCTTTAAATGAGGTCCCCTTTACATTAAAGCTGAGCCGTGAAATTGGTACCATAATGCTCTGGTTTAGTGTGACTAACAGTAATTAGAAGCAGTTGACCATTTTGGTTACTTTTTACCCTCAGTAACAAATTCAGAGTTTCTTAACGTTTCACTACTACTTGTGCACAGGTTTCTTTACAGGTGTTGTCCCTACTAAGTTATACATTTTTTTAAGCTAAGTCAGTCAGCAAACATCAACCATTTTACCTAGGACTTCAGTCTAAATCCTTTCTCCTCCTTTCATAGTTCCTATTGTATTTTAACCTTGAGAGAATTTACCCTAGTGATAGTTATTCTATTTTGAAGCCAAGTTGTATCTTGAGTTAAGCATATTTAAGAATTTTCTTGAGTATCTGGGATGACCCTATCCACAGTGTAAGTTAGTCTGCAAATCTCAGGTCCCATGAAATAACATTTCTGCAGTCCAGCACTTAGGAGACTGAGGCAGGATGCACATGAGTCCAGAAATTTGAGGCTTGTTTTGGCAATAATGTTGAGACCCCATCTTTAAAAAAAAACCATTATTTTAAGTTAAAAAGAGGGGGAAATTTTCAGTGTTATCATTCTGTGATTCTTTTTCATCAGGATTCATTTTTTAATTTTCTTACAGACTAGGTTTTTGAATAGTGAAGAAGATTAAAGAGCTGTTTTCTCATATTAGCCAGAATAAACCAGCTGCTTTAGTCACTTTTCTTTGCAAGCAAATTTTCTCCTTTGTCTGGTGTTTCTTCTTGTCCATTTGGTAGGTTTTAGTCAGACTTAGCTGCCTCCCACAGGCCTGCCTTCTGTGCTTTCTTAGGATAGTTACTTCTTCTAAGTCCACATACTCTTCCAAGAGTAACCAATGGCCTTGCAGTGCTTGCCACAATGTTACAGTTACCTAAAAAATTATGTTAGTATGCAGTGGCTTTAAGTTCTGTTATAGCCAAGTTAGAATGGTGTGGTTAGTCTAGCAAAACAAGAAAACTACAAATTAATTAAACCTGATATGAGAAATTCAGGGGAAGGTTTGATTTTTATTGACAGGGTATTCGTCAAATTTAAGCCCAGTGATTCCCTGTCTCAGCCTCATGAATAGGTCTTTCCTTGCCCGTCTCTTGATCATTTAAGAAGACCAAAGAATGTAAAGTACACATGGGCATATCATTTGCTTTTTGAGAGATTTATAATGTTCTTTTAAATACAAAATTTTATAAAATACTTTTACTATTCAGTTTATTAGGAACTTGGGTATTTTGACAGTTACATAAGTGGCATGAACATTTCAGTCAAGTTTAGCATCCGTTTATAGCAGTTAAGTAAATTTTTTAGAAAAACTGGAATATGTTAATATAAAATAATTCTTAATGTAAGGAAGCCTAGGTTTTTTTGGTTGAAATATCTTTTAATGTTTTGAATGTAGAAAAGTAACTCTATTCCTTTTCTCTTCCTTTAAGGAAGGAAATAAAATGAAATATTAAGAAAACCCTATCATTTATTTATAGATTTCAGTTAGTTTACCTAAACACTTGCATGGTTATATACTTCCCATTCTTCACTAAGACACCAAAATAGGAATACTTTTTCCCTTAAAAAATACCTAATTAAGCAGCAGTAAACAGACTCAGCAGGTTTCATGTATGTGTTTATTTTTAATAAATATATAAATAAACAGTAATAAAAAGGCCAGTGAGAGGGAGCTAAGTGTTGAGAAGGGGGAAATGATATAATTATATTCTAATTAAAAATTTAAAAAGTAAAGTATTCTGTTGCTAGAAAAGTGGCTCAGCAATTAAAAGCCCTTGTTGCTCTTCTAAAGGACCTGGGTTAGGGTCCCAGTACCTACATGGAAGTTCACAACTAACTGTTACTCCAGTTAATCCCATGGTACTAATCCTGTCTCTGACCTCCAAGCAGCAGGCACACGTGGTACAAATACAAACATGAGACATCATTCATACACATAAATAAATGTTTAAAAGGCTACATAAGGTTTATAACAAAAGATGACAGCCTTACGAAAACTAATAGCTTCACCCATAGTATTCTCTGAACTTTGAATAGTTACTAAGAGGTGAATCAGTTTGTGTCTTTTTGTCATTGTAATAATCTCCCATTGGATAAAATAAGGCTGGAGATGGAATGTACTGTTCTGTAAAGTTGTTTCAATAATAAGTAAAATATAAATGTAACTAATTTTAAGATTCTGAAAACATCTACAAAGAAAACAGCTTTTAAAAAGATTCAAAAAGTATAAATAAGTTTCAGATGTTAACTGTGACGTTAGTCATTTTAATAAATTTATTTTTAGGCTTTTTCAAAATGAGGCCCATTTTTTTTGGTATAAACCTGTAGTTCTAACACTTGGGGAAACATGAAAGAGAATCACAAGGCTGCAGATGCAGATGTCCAAAACCCTGCATTTAATTCTCTGTTTTGAAAAATAAAGGAAAAATGAAACGTGGCAATTATCCGAGAGGTGTTCTGAATCTGCTATTTATTAATAGATAATCCTCATGAACATTTGTTTGACCTTTTTTGAATAAAAATACAAACATTGTATTTTTCTACTTACCAAGTCAGGTTTTAGATATCCTACTGTGCTGGGCATTATCTTACGAAATCTGTGCTCCCTGTCTCAGGAAGGTGAAGTGGTCGCTGTCAGTGGCGGGACGTCTGAGGAAGAGGAGCGAGCGTGGCACAGCGATGGCAGTTCCAGGTACAGGTGAAGGGAGGTTGACTTTGCCAGCTGCTCTAGTGCCACCCCTCCAAATCTTGGATATAAAGTTATTTGAAGGGTCTTTGGTTAACAAAAGTTTAGATTTTTTTTTCCTGATATGTCTTTAAAGAAAAATTGCAACTAGATTTGTAAAGTGATGTTTTTTTAACTCATCTGCTTACTTGTTATTGTATTTCTGAATGATGTATTTATCATACAGAATTATAAATTAGCTTCACTGCTGGTTTTGAGGAATTTTTAAAAATTAATTTTATTTTATTTGCATTGATGTAAAGGTGTCAGATCTCCTGGAACTGGAGTAACAGACAGTTGTGAGCTGCCATGTGGGTGCTGGGAATTGAACCCAGGTCTTCTGGAAGAGCAGCCAGTGCTCCTAACCCCTGAGCCATCTCTTCAGCCCAGTTTTGAGGAACATTTAAGCATCAGATTATAAAAATAAAGAGGGCTTCCTATGGAATTAGCTCTTACGCTGATGATTTATGGGATATTACCAATTTTTTCTACCATCAATGAAAAGAAACTGCATCTTTCTACTGCCATCCTGTTTTTATTATGCAAGTGAGAAATCCTTCAGCTACTTATGGTGGAATTTCACATTTTTAAAGGCCTAATAGCCTTAGCTACATTACAAGGTTTTAATGGTCAATGGGAATACACCCTTGGGGGAGGAAATTATTAATTGTTCCTTATATTTTTTTTCCTGCTTCAGCAATTCCTAAAATAGACTTGCAAAGGAAACATTAAGTGGAAGCTGTAAGATTTCTATAAATTCTTACTGGCTATAGGATAAAAGGCTTTCCTGTCCCCAGTATTGACTCTTAATAATGACATACAGATGTCTGTAGATCGTGTTGAATAGTTTTCTGTTCTTGAAGCTGAGCAGTGAAAACAAGTTTACGTTCTTTTGGTTCAGCAGCTATTTTAGAAATAGTGTAGTTTAAACCAGGAGACAACATAGTTCCTCTTCATATTGAAGGAGCACTGGTGGTGCTAGCAGTTGAGGATCTTTGTTGTGAAAAACCTGGCTTCTGTGGTGTATATTTATTTTGTCATCAGATCTTCTCTGAAGAACTGAATATTCCAATGACTGGCAGCTGATGCTCATAAGTTGAAGAAAACCCATACTAGAGAAGTGAGAGTTTGAAAACATTATTTAGATTTTTTTGAAAGCAATTTTAAAGGTTGTGCTTGGAGGCACATGGGTTTATCTAGCACTTGGGAAGTAGGTAAAAGAGAATCTCTGCAAGCTTGAGGCCAGCCTGGCACGCAGAGTAAAACCCAGGCCAGCCAGAAGTAAATAGGGAGGTGCCAGAAAAATCCAACAGCAAAGTCATTTAAAAAATCAGATCATATTAGAAAGCACTTTTTATTTCTTTGATTCTGATCTGGAATGATTACTCTCACAAAGAGTCAGGTAAATGACCATCAAGACGATTTAGACTACGGAAAAGGCAGTGATGGAGTAAAACTGCTGTTCAAAATGTGCTGTTAGCTTACTGGTTAATATGGAAACTATGAGATCAGACCTGACATAAAGCTAGTGCTTTAATGTAATGTGATTATAAATTTTAACATACCCTAACTCATATGTCTTTAAGACATTTATAGTTAGAAATCAATGCAGAATAAGCAAATATTTTAATGTACTAAAATTAAACAGGAGACAGTATAGCTAGATATGTGTAGAGTGCCATATCAGGACTACTATATCTATAAAGGTAAAATGTAAAGGTAACGGCAAGCATGATTGATAGTGGCATGTAAGAGAGTTCATCTTGTATGTTTCTCCATGATGGAAGGGTAAATAAAATAGTATTCACTAAATATAGTACTATGGTCCTAGAGTTGATCAAACTTAGGTCCTCCTGTATGCTAGGGAAGAAAAAAGATTTTACCACTGACCACACTTCCACCCTGAAATTAACTTCATTTTACATGCTAAGTAAATGTTTGTGAGTTCAACCTTCCTACTGCATAGACACACTTTTTAGCTGCCAGTTCAGTATCTGCCACCATGAGAATTCCCAGTGGTTGAGAACTTACTTCATCCTTAAGCTAGGCGTGCTAGTACATGCCTTTAAGTCCAGTACTCTGGAGGCAGAGACAGGTAGGTTTCTGTGAGTTGGAGGCCAGCCAGACATAGTTAGGCCCCGTCTTAAAAATACAAAGGAATTTCATACTTTGGCTAGTTCAGTAGTAGAATGCTTACAAGGCTTCAGTTCCAAGATCCCCTCATAAAAGAAATCCCTGTGTTTGCTTATTATGGTGTATGCATGCTGGCTCTTCAGGGCTCTTTCTAACTTCCGTTTTAACTGAAAAAGATGATACTCCATTTCTTATTTCTTGTATGCTAAGTATTATTGACATATATATGCAAACAGTATGCTTCTTAAAAGTATAAAAGGTTTAGAAAGTTGTAAAATTTGTTTTTAGATAATGACGGCTATGAGGAGTTGATCAAAATGAAATAACTTTTAGTTCATTTGTGCTTTTTTTAAAAAATCTTTTTATATATTTTTTATAAAATGGTCTTAAAACTGTACCCTATGTGATTTAAGTTGTTTCTCTCCTTCTAGTGACTACTCCAGTGATTATTCTGATTGGACAGCAGATGCTGGAATTAATTTGCAGCCACCAAAGAAAGTTCCTAAGCATAAAACTAAGAAAGCAGAAAGTAGTTCAGATGAAGAAGATGAATCTGAAAATCAGAAACAAAAACATATTAAAAAGGAAAGAAAAAAAGCAAATGAAGAAAAAGATGGACCAACTTCACCAAAGAAAAAAAAGCCCAAAGAAAGAAAACAAAAGGTTGATTTAAAATTTTTAAGTCTAGTCTTTTCTTCTGGGGAAGTGCTGTAAAGCATAAATGTGAAAAATCCAACATAAACATCTTTGAGGTTTGTTAACAAATAATAGAAAAAATTCAGAATTAAATAATAAGCAATAGTAAAGTACATGGAGATTATGTTGACACAAGTGTTTACTCAGACACCTAAGAATGTTTACTCAGAACATAACCATAGTTTAAATATTTGAGCATTTAATTTTAAAACACATTTTTTAGATCCAGTGAGATTTATTTATGTAAGCAAAATAATGGTATAAAATGGATTTTGTCTACCAATGGTCTTTATATTTAACTATCCTAATTGTCATTGCTAAAAATACAGAGTAACTCCAGGGGAGACATCACATGAAATATAAATAAAACATCTTGTCATAGTTGCCCATAAAGCAAATATAAATCAAATATTGGGTACAATACACTTTTTTTTTTTTTTTTTTTTTGGTTTTTCGAGACAGGGTTTCTCTGTGTAGCTTTGCGCCTTTCCTGGAGCTCACTTGGTAGCCCAGGCTGGCCTCGAACTCACAGAGATCTGCCTGCCTCTGCCTCCCGAGTGCTGGGATTAAAGGCGTGCGCCACCAACGCCCGGCTACACTTCTTATAGTAAGTTTTCATTAAGTATAGTGTGTAAACCATAAACATAGTTAGTAATGTGTTTGTTTGGTTACTTAATGAGTCTGGATAATTAGAGAGTAGAGAAAAGAAAAAAGGAAACAGAAAACCAGTACTCATAAAACTAAAAATCTTTAACCAGGAAATGGGAGTAAGACAGTTTTTTGTTTTTTGTTTTCTCTGAAATAAATAAAATACTATAGTAAGTGTCTGGGGGATGGCTCATGGAGACAGCAGGTGAAGGTGCTTGTTACCAACCAGATCTGACCACCTAAGTTTGATCCCTGGGTCCCTCATGGTAGAATGTAAGAATTGATCTCTGCCATGTCCTATTACCTACAAATGTGTTCTGTGGCACATGTGGTACACACACACACACACAGACAGAGAGAGAGCTTTTTTTTTAATTTAAAGATACTACTATAGTAAATGGACATATTTGGGTAAATAGAAAAAAATTTTAAAATATGTGTTTACCTATTCTTAGCTGGGTGTAGTTATACATGTCTTTAATCTTAGCACTTGGGAGACAGAGGCAGGCAAATTTTTGTGAATTTGAGGCCATATTAGTCTACATAGCAAATTCCAGGATAACTAAGGCTATGTAAAAAGATAGCCTCCCCCACCAAAAAGTTAAAGAATTATTTTTTTAACATTTTTTTAGATGTAAATATGTTATCATTTGTAGAATTAAATACTAGCGTGCTCTCTAGCTCTTTATTCCCAAGAATCTTTGGAAAGAATAAGAATCTAGTTGTGTTGTTTTAATTACTTGATTTTTATTGTTTGAATTCATATTTATTTCACCTCTATAATTATAAGTTGTGATAATTTGGTTTCATAGTGAAGTGTTGGTTCTTCTTACCTCCTTTGTATTTTGTGAGGAAGCTTTACCGAAGACAATGGCACATTTGTCCTCAGTTTGTGCCTTATGAATGATGGTGAATGTAGTCGGAGCCAGTGCTGTATTTGAATCTCCTGTGTGGAGTATTTTATTTCTGTTGTTTGGCTGTGTCAGAATATTGTAGCAGGATCTGTTTATGGAGCATGCTTTAATGAGAATAAGATATTATGGATTGTTCCTTTTGACTAGATTTTTGTTCCATAACAGGATAGTAAATTTGTTTTTTACATAGTCTTCAAGTTAATTCAGGCAGCACAACAGGACTTCCTTCCTAGGAGTACCATGTAGATTGAAAAGCACTCACTAAGCAAGTAATAAGTGCATTACTGAATATATGAAAAAATGAGAATATTTTCCATGACTGACTTTTAATTAAGCAAAACATAAGGTAGATCTAGAAAATGGTAACAAAAGAATTCTTCAGCAAATTCAGTAAACTATTCAGAACTCAGTTAATAAAGTAATGTGATCAATGAAAATAAGTGAAAGCCATAATCCTTATTCTGAAACCAATGTGTAATTAACAATATATTCAAATGTCCCAAAAGTGAAAGAAATGCCACATATTTTAGAGATAATAATCCAGAAATCAAATTGAAAAATATTTCAGTCAGCCTAAAAGCATTCCTAAAGATCTATGGAAAGAAAGTTAACTGTACCTTCAAAATAAGAAAATCTGAAATAACAAATCAGGAAGTTTTGAAAAATACTTAATGCATTGTAATAATAAAATACTCAGTGACAGAAATCTGCTTCAACCAAATACTTAAAGTTTCCCTGGCATCACTGGGTAATGAAATGTGTCTTTATGATTCTGCATGATGCCAAAATCTTAGTTACACGTTTCTATATTCCTATATAATATCCAGTTTACTGTACTACTTATTAGCTACTGATACTTTGTTTATTGAGAGAAATATTTGCCTATTTAATATATCATAGTTGAGCTATTCCTTTTTATCAAAAGAACCCTTCTTAAGCAAACCTTTGAGCACAACCTAAGTATATAAAACTAGTAAATTCAGAGCTGTTTAAGAGGAAATTTATGGGTTTGGTGGTCTGTGTTAGTACGATTCTTGTTGCTCGGATAAGATCATAGCTACAAAAGGAGAATTGACTTATATGGGCTCATAAGCTCCAAGGTTTTAGTTTCTGTTAAGCTGGCTCTTGATGTTTCGAGGTCAGAATATTCATGGTAGAGAATGTGTATACTCACCTGTTTGTGACTAGGAGAAAGAAGGAGGTGGGATCTCAGTGTCTTGTACCCACCCCCCGCCCCAGAGCATGTTGCAAAGCAAAGCTTTTTTAATGAAGGGTAGGAGCTACACTTACCTGTGGATTTAGATTGCAGTCATGAATTATGCTTTTTTAGTAAAGTGGCAGTAGTAGGTTGTCCTCTTAAGATCCATGACCACACTAGCCTTGTGTAGTTGACTAGATTTCTAGTACTAGGTATGATTGTCCTCCTGTTGAGTGGACCTAGAGTCCACTTTGACAGCCGTTGGCTACTAACAAGATATGAGTACCACCATTGTACCCTTAGGGATGTCTTGCAATGTTGGTTGTTGTGTCCATAGATGTCACAGCTGGCTGCTTCTGTGCCTTGGCAGCTTGCATAGCACCTTCTAATACTATGAAGATAATCCCATTTCCTAAAAGAAAGGGCTAGCTAGTCTACAAATATAGCATGAAAGTAGCCATGTATGATATACCAAACAAATATGTATGGCTATGTTTCAGTAAAACTTGATTAATAAAATACTTGGTAGATAGTGCCTTTTGACCGTAGGTCATTTGCTGTTCCTCCTTACACATTCAGCCATCCTTTTAAAATATGTCAGCTCTTAAGTTGTTTTTTTTTTTGGGGGGGGGGGGGGTTTCAAAACGGTTTCTCTGTGTAGCTTTGCACCTTTCCTGGAACTTGCTCTGTAGCCCAGGTTGGCCTCAAACTCACAGTGATCCGCCTGCCTCTGCCTCCCGAGTGCTGGGATTAAAGGCATGCTCCACTACTGCCTGGCTGCTCTTAAGTTTTTAAGCCTACAATTTTTCAGTGAAACCATCTCTTACATAGAAGAATTATCAAAGGCTTTTCCTTTTTCATCATGTTCCTCAAGATGAGAACACTCCTGAGGCATTAAATTGAAAAATGCCATGTGTGATCAGTAGGAATAAGAGGAAAATGTATATTGTGAAATAATTCTACAAGTTTGCTGTCATGGTATTGTTTCTTCTGTATGATACCAATCTCATTCAGTGTGGTTTAGCTGTAGGTAGAACACAGCTTGATTTTTATTAGTTCAGTGTTAATTTGCTTAAACAAACCATAACAAAATAAAGTGTACAACTCTTAGTTACACTCAAGCACATTTTTAATCTTTTGCATAAAGTTTCTCTACTTAGGTTTTAGTGGGTTTTTTTTTTTTAGTTCATTTTCCATGTATGTAATTTAATATAAAGGCTATGGTCATTAGACCACTTGTTGGTGGGAAGAGCATAGGTGAGTAAAAGAATGAAATGGCTACTTTCAAGAAGGGAGACCTTTCCTTGGGCGATGCTCCTGTATGCCAGCAGTGAGGAAGTGAAAGGAAAGATGATTAAGAATTCAAGATCAGACTCTAATACGTAGTAAGTTAGAAGCCAGCCTGGGCTACATGTCTGAAAGAAATAGAATGAATGATAGAGACAAAGTAAGAGAGAGAATAAGTGTGAGTGAATGATTGAATATTAATGAGACTATTCTTAAGTTATTTAGAAGTGTAATGTCCAATTCATGGAAGTAATTATGGCTGTCATGAAAGCAATTAGCTTTCTGGATCCTCAGTACTACTTAATCTTACTTAGTTACTACTGTCACCCTAAGTCTAGGAGTTTAAGAATGTTGAGCACATTTTAACTTGCTGTATGTACTATTTATAAGATAACTTATTTTGAAAGGGGAAGAAACCTCAAGAGTTTATAGTTTGGTGTCTATAAGGATAATTTTAGAGAGTTTTGTGAAGACTATGCATTTTGCTTCAGTCTCCAGCTCTCTATCAGTGATTTGGAAAAGTTAAATAACTGTTGCTAAGTCTGCTGCTTTTCTAGAATAAGGTTTTAATGCTAGAGAATAAAATCTTTGTACAGATGTCATTTCCTTGTATTTTAAGATACTACTAATGCTGTTCCACACTTTTCTCAGAGATTGGCCGTAGGAGAACTAACTGAAAATGGTCTTACATTAGAAGAATGGTTGCCTTCAACGTGGATTACAGATACACTTCCCAGAAGATGTCCATTTGTACCACAAATGGGTGATGAGGTACTTCTAAACTTTAAAATTTTTAAAATTACCTATGTTTTTTCAAATAGTAACCTCAGTATCATTGATAGCTCTTGAAACACACTTCTAGAAGATTGCAGTAGGTTCCTAAAAAAATCTCACGTCAGTATTGCAAAAATACAACCAAGGATGTAGTAATGGTATTCATCAGGACTCCTATAAATATGTGATAATTTAGATAGTATGACAGAATAGAGACTTCATTGCCATGTTGTTAAAACTGGCGTATTTTAACAAAAGGATTTAATTGCTGTTTTTCATTTGTTTTAAGGTGTCTTGCTACTATTACAGTTTTTTTTTTTTAAGTTTTTCGAGATGTTCTTAGGAGTACTATTTTTATATCATTTCTACCCTTCCCCCAAATCCTATTTCTCACCCTCCTCAAATTCATGACCTTTTTCTTTATTTTTATGTCTGTGAGCAGACACACACACACACCTAAATAAGTATGTGTACATGCAGCCTGCTGGGTCCATTTAGTGTTGAATATGTGTATTTGTTTAGGATTGAATGCTACCAAGGGGCTTGTCCCTGTAGAATACCTATTCTCCCTCCTTAAGCAGCCATTAATTGCCTGTAGTTCTTCATCTATGGGTAGGGCCTTTTGAGATTTCCTCCATCTACATTCTTTTGTATTTCTAAATAAAAATGCATTTATTTTTCCTAATCTAGAGAGAAATGTATAGCATATTAAAAGAAAAAGATTTTGTACTTTGTTTCCATTTTGTACTTTTGTTTCCAAAAAAAATTCATTTACTCACATTGATTATTTACCTGTCCTCAAAGCCATTAATCTTAAAAGTAAGAAACCTGTTTAGACTGTACTTAAGAATTTGAAGCCAGGTGGTAGTCGTGCATGCCCTTAACCCCCAGCACTCGGGAGGCAGAGGCAGGCGAATCTCAGTGAGTTCAAGACCAGCCTGGTCTACAGAGTGAGTTCTAGGACAGGCTCCAAAGCTACACAGAGAAACCCTGTCTCGGGGTGGGGGTTGGGGGTGGGGTGGCAAAAAAAGAATTTGAAATTAATTTAATACTATATCAGAATTTCTCAGGATAATATCTTATTTTTATACAGATTGAAAAGATGTTACCTAGCATCCAACAGACTAACTGTAAAAATACTTAAAATAGAGGCTTCCTTTTTCAAAGCACAGTAATTGATATTATAAAGTAGGAACTAACAATTTTACAATGGAAATAAGTGGAAGAGTGAATCTAAAGAAGACTCTGGAATGATTCATTTATTTAATGATCCTTCTTGCCTCAACAACTTTTGGAGATTAGACTGTTACTATATATACCTTTACAATGATACTTCTTAACAAATGATGTAGCATTAAAATAACATGGCAGGACTTTCAGGATGGCCACAGCTCTTTGTTTTCTGTTTAGATGGTCTTTTCAGTTGTGGGGCTTGAGCCTTCATCACCCTCTCTGAGTCTGAAATCAGTTCTTAACACTGCTCACTCTAGTGACTCTTCAAGCAACAGGAGCAGTAAAAAATAGAATGAAAATATGTAGGATAGTGACTATTAAAATATTACTGATCATTTAAACACAGTTTAAATAAGCTTTTCTGGACTCAAGATTTGGCTCAGCAATTAAAAACACTGTTGCTCTTGCAGAGAACCCAGGTTCAATTCTCAGCACCGACATAGCAGCTCACAGTTCTGTACCTCCAGTCCTAGGAACTCTGATGCCCTCTTCTGAGCTCTGCAGACACTAGTAGGCTTGCAAGTGGCACACATATATGTAGCCAAAACTCCTAAATCTAAAAAAAAAAAAAAAAAAAAGTAAACTAATGTTTCTACTTTTAGTAATGAGTAAAATATGTAGTTGCAGACTGTTCGAATACCTGTTCTGCAGGACAGCTGCTAGGAGTCACTAGAGATGCATATACATGTTTGTGCACTTCAGAGTTAGCACATCAAGGAGCAAGCTAGATAAAACATATATGAAAATACAAGTTCAGTTTCAGAGTTTTCTGCATATGTATAAACACGATTTAAAAAATAAAAACAAAAGAATATGACCATATAGTTTACACCCCTGGTTATAAATGACTTCATTTTTTTGTTTTGTTTTGTTTTGTTTCGTTTTGTTGTTGTTCTTGTTTTCGAGACAGGGTTTCTCTGTTTAGTTTTGGTGCCTGTCCTGGATTTCACTCTGTAGACCAGGCTGACCTTGAACTCATAGAGATCTGCCTGGCTCTGCCTCCCAAGTACTGGGATTAAATGTGTGCGCCACTGCCGCCTGGCATAAATGACTTTCTTATACCACATGGATTAACTTATTTTGAATCCAGAAATGAAATAATGAAGTAAAAACAAAAAAGCTATACATCTTAATTTTTTGAGTATATACGCAAAAGAATTTTTAAATAGAATGCTTAAGTTTTGATTGTCTTTAGACAGCTTGAGGAATAACATTTAAAAATTTAGTATTAGAATTTCTGTGTAATGTCTAAATTAGATTTTCAATGTTAGAGTTGTTTTGCACCTTTAGTTTTGATTTTTATTTATTTATTTTAGGTATATTATTTCCGACAAGGACATGAAGCATATGTTGAAATGGCCCGGAAAAATAAAATTTATAGTATCAATCCTAAAAAACAGCCATGGCATAAAATGGAACTAAGGGTATGATATTGGCATATTTCTTGATGTAAAAAACACATATTTGAATTATGAAGGAAGTTGTATGGTTTACTCTTTGGACTGTAAGAAACTGTATGATGCCGGAGAAGTAGTTCAGTGGAAAATGCTTCCATGAAAATGTGGGGGCCAGAGTTCCGCTCCTCAGCACCCCTGAAGTGTAGGGGGTGGTGCCTTTTGTTTGTGCCATTCCATCCTCTTAGTTCAGCACTTGGTTGGCACAGGCAGGGACTTACTTAGGCAAGCTGGTCAGACTATAGCCAGAATGGCAAGTTACAGGGTCAATAAGAGACTTTCTGTCTCTAAAACAGATAGTATTCAAGAAAAACCCCAGCATACACCTCTGGCCTGCATAAGCACACAGTTTATTCTGCAGAGATAATTCTTGTTTTCTGTATTGTAGGAACAAGAACTGATGAAGATCGTTGGTATCAAGTATGAAGTGGGATTGCCTACCCTTTGCTGCCTTAAGCTTGCTTTTCTAGATCCTGATACTGGTAAACTGACCGGTGGATCATTTACCATGAAGTAAGGACTGATACCAAGGCAGTGCTTTGATAGTACTGGAGTATTTTTCAAGATTGAAATAAATTTGAACATACCTTAGATATTTTTAGGTGTGTGACCTAATCAGTCTGTTTCTATTTGTAATAGATACCATGATATGCCTGACGTTATAGATTTCCTAGTCTTGAGACAACAATTTGATGACGCAAAATATAGGCGGTGGAATATAGGTGGGTAATTGATTTAGAAGTCACAGGTATTCTGTATATCTTCCCCTTTCCTTTATAAATAATTTACTCTTTTTTGTAGATAGGGGAGTCTTTTTTTTAATAAATTGTAAATATGCCAATAGTAAAGTGCCATTTTGAAGTTTTGAGAAAGAATACTTTAATTTACTTGATGTTTAAATTTCAAAACGAAACATGTTCTGTTCCATTTGGTTAACTGTTACAAGATTATTTTAGAATTTTTCCTTTTAGCAGTTTATGTGTTAAATTATTTATCTGATCATATTAATAATAAAAATCGTGTTTGAGGACAAAAGACGATATAATAGCATGAGTTAAAATTTTGAACTTGAATTTTGAACATTAAACTGATTTTATTGTTGATAGCTGTCTGAAATTGTAAAATCATAGGTTACCACACTTTTAAGCTATTTTATTTAAATTATGCAAATGGGAATGTTACTCATTGACTAGTTCTTAATTTCAAACCATTGTTTGCTCTCTTGGAGGGGATTGTAGTAGATGTATAAATGTCATGGTTTAACAAATTGTTTAAGTTGGTATATCAGTATTTTTTTTTTCTGGTGCTCTTGGAAGACACTGGCAGGTTGTTTTTCTTGATTGATCTGGTAAAACTTAGTGTAAGTGGAAGAAGAAAGAGGACAGGAGCATGAATGAAAAGAAACTCTAATGACACACATATTAAATACCCAGAGTGAAAGGGGATATTTTGTTTGCTTACCTGAAAGGGGAAAGGAGTAAAACAGAAGAGAACTATGACATCCTCTTAAGAAACCAGAGTTCAGCACAGGGAAAATGTACAGCAGTCTCTAGGAAGTAGGAATCCAGAAGACATAATCACCAAGAAGAAAATCTTCAAAAAAGGGTTGAATTCACATTATCAAAAAAAAAAAAAAAATTGTAAAAAACTATATTGAAAAGTGCTTTATACTACTTGTGTTATAGAAAGATACTTTAAATGCATAGAAAAACAAACATGAAAATTGAAGCAGTTCAAATTATTTGAGGAAAAGAAATCGGAAGAAACAAATTTGTCATCTTATTTGAATAGTAGCAAACAGTATGTACAGTCAAAGATGAAACCAATCTAGAATCAATTGTAGCACACATTTCTTTTACATACAGTTGTATTGAAGTAAAGTAATTCTGTGTCACAAACTGGTAGGTAAGTCAGATATCTTGAATGAATAAATAGGCATCAGAGCATTTTCATTTAGATCTTTAAATATTTTATATTAGTAGATTATTATGTCTTCCACAATCAGTATCTAGTTGGTCTTTTATTTATGCATTTGTCTATCTTCAGCCACTTCAGATCACCAGGAATGTTTTATGGTTGACTCTGGCTGGTACTCATTATTGTTAACCTAACAGGACTGTCCATTGTGGTTAGATTCATACAAACTCTTTGTATAGCAAAGCTTGTGAGTCTTGCGAGAGCCCTAAGAAATTGGTCTGTTAAGTTCACATTTCTGTAATGTTCTTATAGATTTAAAGAATTATATTAGTACTAAGTTACATAAAATAGCTTTTCTCTATGTTCACTATTCCTAATACACATTTGAGAAACAATGACAGACTTAATAGTGCATCATGCTTGAATCTAAATTTGGATCTAACTCTCCCAGTCAAAATTATATAGATTATAATTTTGCAAAATATTTTGTTTTAATTATAATTCTAAAAGAATTCTAGTTTAAAAGATCTTGTTTTTCTGATTTTAACTAATTTTTTAATTAATCTTTTTTTTAAAAATTCATTTTACATACCAACCCCATTTTCTTTTCCGTCCCCTCCTCTGCCCTTCATCCACCTCCCCCAACCACCCCCATCCACTCCTCAGAAAGGGTAAGGCCTCCCATGGGGAGTCAACAAGGCCTGGAATGCTCTGTTAGGCAGGACCAAACCATCCCCCCACCCCACCCCCACCCCATCCCCACCCCCCAGCATCTAGGCTGAGCAAGGCATCCCACCATATGAAATGAGTTTCAGAAAGCCAGCTCATGAACCCAGGATAGATCCTGGGCCCATTGCCAGGGGTCCCACAAACAGACCAGGCTACAAACCTGTCATCCACATGCAGAGAGGTCCTAGCTCAGTCCTATGCAGACTCCCCAGCAGTCAGTTAGTGTCCATATGCTCCCACAAATTCAGGTCATCTGTGTCTGTGGGTTTCCCTTTCATGATCTTGATCCCCCTTGCTCCTATAATCCCTCTACCCTGTCTTCAACTGGAATCCTGTAGTTCGGCCTGGTGCTTGGATGTGGATCTCTGCATCTGCTTCCACCAGTTACTGTAGGAGGGCTCTATGATGATGGTTAGGGTATTCACCAATCTGAATACAGGGGAATGCCAGTTCGGCACCCTCTCTGTTATTGCTAAGGCTCTTAGCCCTGATTTTGGCTATTTTATTTTATGCATGTCTGCATAAACTTTTAAGTCAATTTTTTTTAAAACATGAGAAAATACCTTTCTTGAAAATAGTAACTAACCGATTAGTTGGCAACTTAATTCATTATTCCTTAATTGTATGTTAAAAATGAAAAAGTATCTTAGTAGAAGACACCATTTAAACTGTTCTAATATAGATAATATTATTATTGAGTATATGAAGACAAAAACCAATTAATATATTTAGTTACATAAATATTTTTATTTGAACATATATATTTTATACTTTTGCCTATGCTAACAAGAGAAAACTTAGTACTGTGACAGCCACAGAAGAGAGAAACACTACACAAAGGAAAAGAGTACCTTGCAGTGTGAGAACAGGAAGCTGAAAAAATTGGTATTAAAAACAGTGACCCTTGTAGCTTCTTAAAGTGTTTATTACAAGCAATTTTAGTACTATAACCATAGCAATTGGATGAGGAAATAGATAAAAGGCATGCTTTCTTTTTTTTTTTTTTACAAAGACTGACAGTTTTCACTGTTGTTTCTTTTTGTTGTGGCCCTTTAGAAAGGAAAGGGAGAGTGAATGTGTAGTACAGTGTAAGCATGATAGAGACAAAGGGGGCAAGCTGAATTTTTTATGATTTTGCTTTTAATATGAAGTCTTGATTGTTATTTGGGGGAAATAATAGGAAGTAAGAAATTAAAAATAAGATATAAATATTTTTAATCAGTAGTAACCCAAAGTATACATATGAGAAGTTTAGACATAGTCCTAATGCTGCACTTGTGAAAATGATTAAGACAAAAGGAGAAGCTTCATTACTACTGAGACCTAAGAAATGGTATAAGTCACATATTTGGTATGTGTGCTGATTTTTCTGACTTATTTTTGGAATATATAGATCATCTTCTGTCTTGTGAAACATCCAGTTTAAGAACCTTAGAGAGTCATTCTTTAGGAAAAGGTAGTTAACCAAAGCGACAGTACATGCCCATGTAATAAGATATATGGCTTTTGTTCTTCTTCAGGGGACCGCTTCAGATCAGTCATAGATGATGCCTGGTGGTTTGGAACAATTGAAAGTCAAGAGCCTCTTCAACCTGAGTATCCTGATAGTTTGTTTCAGTGTTACAATGTTTGGTAAGAAAATACTGGTTGTATTTTGAATTAGACTAGGTTTTGAAATTTTTTCCTCTATCTGTAAAGGAGTAAAAATATCTCTTTTAATACTGAAACAGTTATTTGTTTAATGTTATTTTACTTTTCATTTTTTTTAATTGTAATAATTTTGCTTTCTTAAAGCTGGGACAATGGAGATACAGAAAAGATGAGTCCTTGGGATATGGAACTAATACCTAATAATGGTAAGTGTATGTTAGGTTCATTGCTTATTATTTATCCTTTAAATTGATTATTTGGTGAGGGGTTCAGAGACATTTTTGTAACAGCAGCAGATAGTCCTTAAGAGGTGAGGCTTTTTAGTGGAAGTATCAACAGGACCTTGTCTTGCTACTTTGTATGTGCTCTTGACTAGTTTCCAAGACTCAAAATTACTTTCTTGGTACTCATCCTTTGCTATCTAAACAAGTGCCTTTCTTATTCTTTCAGAATTACAGTCCATTATATGTGACAGATTATGAGTGATCAATGGCTAGGGGCGGTTACAATTAATAACAGTAACCATCACCTTACATATAGCCTAGGAAAGTTGGGATTAGGGAGTTAGCCCTGGGAAAAGTGAATATGACCTATTTCTTATTCTGGAAAAGAGTGAATGGCTAAAGCATGGTAATTAAGTTTATTTAAAAGTAGGACATAGTTATACATGCCTAAAAAGGGGTGTAAGTAGTATATTGTAGATTATAAATGATTTATTTGTATATTAGAATCTTTTATGTCCTGTGCTTGGATTTTTAAATGGTGTACCTGTATCATCAGATAAAGATTTTAAAAAAAAATCTCATTTTTAACATAATAGAAATAAACCTTCATAAATGGTATTTCTGAGTAGTTAATATACCGTAAAAAATTACTAGAGAGATCTCTCAAGTTTCAAGGCCAGATTCGTCTACTTAGTGACTTGCTAGCCAGTTAGGGCTACATAGTGAAATCCTATCTCAAAAACAACAAGAGGACTGGAAAAGATAGTTGAGCAGTTAAAAGCACTGGCCTTTCTTCCAGAGGACTCAAGTTTGGTTCCCAGCTCCCACATAGCAACTCACCGCCATCTATAAATCTACTTGTAGGCAATCTGACCCTCTCTTGTGGTCTCTGTAGGCATCATGCATACACTTGGTGCATAGACATACATTTGGGCAAAACACCCAAACAGATAAAATAAGTAAATATGTAAATTTTTAAATTTTTTTGATGTTCTAACTTGCTGCATGTGGTTATTGTGAATATTAAATAGGAAGTGAACTCAGCCAGAAAACCTTAGAAATGAAAAAACTTTTCATGTTGATAATATTGGTCTAAAATTAGTTCATTTAGTACCAGTAATAAACATTTTCATTACACTGCTCAAGTAGAAGTACTAAAGAATAGAAAATGTAAAGATACCAATTTATAACCATGTCATTTGGCCTCTTTGGTTTGTCTTTGTGAACTTAAATCTCATGTTTGAATTTGAAGTGATTTGATTGTTGTCATCTCAGAATTGGCCTAATAAAGAAATGAAATTGGCTTTCTAGTACTGTGGCTATTTTTAAAAAAAGAATTACTAATACTAATTACCTATTTAAATACATCTTCATGTGTTTTTGAAGTCTATTGGCGCTGGTGAAGATATTTTTTTCTTTTGTTCTATTTGGGTACACGTACTTATGCACATATAGTTACTTTGATTGTATACAGGGTTTGGTTTCTGTTACAGTCTAGTTCAAAGGAAGTAATACTACCTGGTGCATTTGTAGAATCAGCCTCAAGACTGCTTAGAATTTTCTTAGGTACAATGTTAAAGATTTAAGCTTGTGAAAAGCATTACTTCACAAATGGAAGACCTAAGATTTTCCTTTTGGAATTCATAGTTCTCTTTGTTCCTGTAGTAGAAATGTTGAGGCTTTGATTAAAGTATTCTTAAAATTTTCATCAGTTTATTATCACTGTGTGTATTTTGTTAAAGTAAATAATGTCAGTTGGATGATGAAATGGATAAGATAATTGAAATTTGTTTTGTAGAAGTATTTTCTCTTCCAGATATAACTTGACTAGCTATAGTCAATATAGGTATAAGTAATCATTTAGTTTTAAATGTGATGTCTTTTTTTAAGAATACATTTTATTTGCATTTAAAATTCTTCCATTATGAAAATAGTGGGTTTTGAAAAAAAAAAAGAAAATAGTGGGTTTTGTTTGTTTGTTTGTTTGTTTTTGTAATATCAATTATTTCTAAAGGAAAAACTCAACAGTAATTACTAAAGATGTTCATTGATGTGTTTTTCTATCTGCATTTCAGCTGTATTTCCAGAAGAATTGGGTACCAGTGTTCCTTTGACTGATGTTGAATGTAGGTCACTAATCTATAAGCCTCTTGATGGAGAATGGGGAGCCAATCCCAGGGATGAAGAATGTGAAAGAATTGTTGGAGGAATAAATCAGTTGATGACTCTAGGTAAATAATAGCATGTCGGTATAGAAAATCCATCTAAGTTACATGAACTTCCTCTAGCTAAATTTCACGAGTTCGCCATAAATGCCACAGGGTCTTCCACAAACCAGTTTGTAAAGCCTTCATGCACTCCACTGACTTGATAGGAACTGGAGGAGGAAGGTGATCAGAAGTTGAATTTAATTATTTGGATAGCTGTGCTTGTTTTCTCCTGGCTTTACAAGTCTTTGTGAAGGGGAAGAACATGGGATATGGGCTGATTTTCCTGGTTTGTGAAAATGAAAGTAACCAGTGACATAAAACTTGCTTTTGAACTCTGGGCTTTCAAGGAGATTGTTGTAATTTAAACAACAGTCTAGTAGTGCAGAATCAACTTCAGAGGACATAGGGAGAAATTAAGAGTAAGAACTGAAGACACTGGGCATATTGTTGTATATTCAAATCTAGAAATTTTGTTTTTGTTTTTTTCCCCTCTTCTTATGTTGCTGAGGCTCAGACTGAGGGCCTTGCTCATGGTATCATGGTAGGCGAACGCTGTACTCTACCGGGCTGTATACCTAGCCCCAAAGTCTAATAAAATGGTAACTTTATAAAAGTCATCTTATAAAGACCATCTTAAATAGTTTTCTCTATTTTAGGTTTAAAAAAGTTTAAAAATAAAATGATCTTAACTTGTATTCTAGTTTTTGCTCTATTTCCCTTGTGCTGATAAATTGATAATATATTTATCTATTTTTTCTTCATCCTAATGTACCAGTGAATTTCAAAATACAAAAAATAGATTTATAACCTTATTTATTTTAGATATTGCTTCAGCATTTGTGGCCCCTGTGGATCTGCAAGCTTATCCCATGTATTGCACTGTGGTGGCATATCCAACGGATCTAAGTACAATTAAACAAAGACTGGAGAACAGGTTTTACAGGTTAGAGCCATTTGATGTTGCTGATAACAAAAGAACTACTCTAAAGGATCCTTTCATCTAGTTAGTTACTAACAAGCTATGGCAGTGTTTCTCAGTTTTATCTGTACACAGATGGAAATGAACCCCATAGTGGTCAAGTTAAAATAAGAAATATGAATCATCAACTTTTGAGAGTTTCCTACAGTGTTGATGCTGCTTGTCTATGGGATTATGAATGAATACGTTATTCTTCCATTGGCATTTTATAAATCAAGCCAAAGACTTCATTCCTCCTAGTAATGTACTATGATACTTAGGAGATTTTTTATAAATCTCTTGTTTATTGAGCTTTGAATGCCTGTGAAAATACAGCTAGAAAGGATTCACAAAAGTTCTCATAGTTTTTGCTTAAGCTTTCATGGTTGGTTAATTTGCTTCTGTGGGATAATGTTTCTTGGTTGCCAGTGAATTCTTTAGTTTTTTTGAGACATGGTCTTACTATGTAGCCTTTGGTGTCCTGGAACTCGCCATGTAGACCATGCTGGCCTCAAATCCACCTACCTGCCACTGCCTCCCAAGTGCTGGGGTTAAAGGCTGCCTAAGATATTTACAGAAATATGTTTAAATCTATAGTTTGGAATGAAATGGTGTTTTTAAGTTTATTTTCCTTAGCGTCTATGGCTTAATAGGCCAACACTTTAATGTGCATAATAATTGCATTAAAATCTTTTTATGATCAGTTTTACATTTTGGCAGCGCTTTATTCTTTTTCTAAGTTTAAGGAAGTTTTTATTCATACCCTATACTGATGTTTTTCTGTATAGAATGTAGCTTTGGTTCTCTGACTGCTGTGAGTTATATCCTTGGATATAGCACTGCCATGTCCAACACTACTCTGTCCTTACTGACTAACATAAGCCTTAATTGCAGCAGTGTTACTGACATGTGAGCTAGAAAAGTCATTCTTCCTATCTGCTCTATGTATCTCCTGGTGAGTGAGAACCATTTGAGCGAAGTAAAATAGAATTCAACTTGGTTTGAAAGATGATCTTATTGGTGTTAGGTCCACTTGCTGTTGTATCATTATTGGTAATTCTTCATAGACAAAGAGATGAGCAAATTCCCTGTGATAAGTTCTTTGCCACCCTATCTTCAAGGATTCCACTATCAGGTGCAGAAGTTGAGAAGAATGAATGGAGACTATTAACTGTATTCCTAGACCTGGAATTGTCAAGGCTTAGGACATAATGCTACAGGATAGAGCAAAACATGGGAGGATGTGAGGGAGATTCACTGGTTGTTGGATTACAGCTTGCAAAAGGAGTTAGCATTTTCAACTATTGTTAATAAACTTTCTCCTAGACACACTGCTAAAAAACATGCCGATTGCTAAAGTGTAATTTAATTTCAAGATACAATATGTCTTAAATAGGCTTCTTTAAGTGTTAATCTAGCTTTATAACCAGTTTACAATAAAAAGGAACTTGTGCATGTGTAAATAGAAATCATTTGTTTTCCATCCTGCTAATACATTTAAAAATCTGAGTTACATACTTATTTGACAGAATGTTGTCAAATGATACTACACTGTTAAAAGGTTTTTTTTAAATTGTTTTGTGTATTTTTACAGTTTGTTTTTCTTCTGATGCCGTTCATTCCTTGGTTAAACTACTATAAGTTTTGTCCACTAATCATTTAATACCTTATTTTATGTTTAAATGCACAGAAGTAGCTACAGTTGTATGGTTTTACAACTGTAATTGCTTCTGTTCACAAATCAGTAAGATTAACTGTTATGCAATTGTTTTGTGTTCTCAGAAAGTGTCTTCAGATTTTCCTTTACTTTTAGAAATAAAATTATGAAGCCCCAGAATTTTTTACATTGCTAAACATTCAGAAACACTTCCTAGTTAAGTTTCTTGCAGATTCTCATCATCTTTTTATATTTTATTAGCAATCTATTGTTTACCTTTCTTCACATTTTAATTACTATTAATATAATTAAAATGGTTTCCTTTCTGTATGGAAATGAGAGGAGGAAGTTATACCATACATTTCAGAAATGAGTAAAACTAAAAGCTATTAAACTTACTCCTCTTCTGCCATTTTTCCTGTAGATATCCCCCTTTCCAAAAATCAGCATTGTTGATTTGGTATGTCTTATTCCAGACATTTTCTACACAATAAATTTTTCTCTCTTAATGAATGCATTTGAACCTTACTATAATTGTTATTTTAGATATAGATTTTTAAGATGTAATATGTTTTAAGAGTGAAACTAAAAAGTCAGATGTCATAATTTTAAATTGTGCACACATATTTATAAATATGAGATTAAGATTTCTGTATTTTTTTTAAGGCGTGTTTCATCCCTAATGTGGGAAGTTCGATATATAGAACATAATACACGAACGTTTAATGAGCCAGGAAGCCCAATTGTGAAATCTGCTAAATTTGTTACCGATCTTCTTCTGCATTTTATAAAGTAAGTTATACATGCTTCACTGTAATAGTTGTAATAATTAATGATGTGATTTTTAAAATGTATAGTTTAAAGTATAAAGTGCTAAAATGTAAACTGCAATCATCTTTTAAATAGGTGATATTGTCACGTAAGCGTAGTTCCTCTTTTAAAATAGAAAGCATACTTTTCATCCCAGCACGGGGGAGGTAGAAATAGTGAATCTATGTGAGTTTGAGGCCAAAATAGTCTAGCTATAGAGTTCCAGGCCAGCTAGCGCTACATAGTAAGGCCCTATCTCAGGAAAAAAAGAAAGAAAGAAAAATCACTTCTAGACAGTTAGTCAGAAAATTATAATATATTCCATATGTCTTCATAGATGCCTTTACCTTCATGAATGTGTATGTACCACATACATGCAGTACCCACAGAAGCCAGAAGAGGGTGGTAAATGTTCTGGAGCTGGAGTGACAAGTGGTTTTCAGGTGCCGCATGAGCATTGAGAACCAAACGGGGGTTTTCTACAAGATCAATAAATGCTCTTAACTACTGAACTTGCTCTCTAGCCCCCAGTCCAGCTTTTGACATTAATAATCACAGTAAAGATTTACTGAACATGGAATAGTTTTTCCTTCATTGCTTCTTTTTGAACCATGTATAATCTTACAGGTGGTAGAGATTATTATCTGATATTCTCAGTTGAGGAAATTTGCCTTAGCTAAATTAAATTGCACATGCAGGTGAATGTTTGCCATTTGATTTGAGAACTTTGCATTTTAACATCATACGTAGTTACTCTGTCAAATTTATTAACAAAGTATTAGGCTGTACAGCAAGGTACTAAATTTGAATTTCCAAGATTGACGTTATCCCAGCTATTGGGGGAGCTGAGGCAGGGTTGGGAATGGCCTAGGCAGCATTAAGACATTATTATTTCTTATTTATTGTTTTGGGTCTTGCTCTCACTTGGAGATCTGCCTGCCTTTGCTTCCAAAGGTTAGAATTAAAGGGATGAATTACCATGCCCACCTCAGGAGACAGCTCAAAAAAAAAAAAATGTTCATTCATAAAGTTTGTATTCTATTCATCAGTTCCATACATTAGTAAGGGTAGTAACAACCATTGAAAGTTTGTATTCTACTCATCAGTTCCATACATTAGTAAGGGTAGTAACAACCATTGAAAGTTTATATTCTATTCATCAGTTCCATACATTAGTAAGTATAGTAACTACCATTGAAAGCAGAAACACTTCCTCCCTTACTCAGCTGTCATATGTCCTTAGAATGAATTGAGCCATAGAAATTGAAGCCAATGGCATAAATACAATTTTGGTATAAAAACTGTTCCAGTTGTATATTAATGTCACTATTTATGTTAGAGAATTTTTATTTTTCTGTTTAAAAACAGGCAATACTGTATTTTAAATGCCCACAAGGCTATAACCAGTTTTTTATTTGTATATATTAGAGGAAATATTCAGGCTTTTAAACTAATGTGGTTCTTAATCTGTAAGGTCATGTCCCCTTTGTGTGTGTGTGTGTGTGTGTGTGTGTGTGTGTGTGTGTGTGTGTGTGTGAGAGAGAGAGAGAGAGAGAGAGAGAGAGAGAGAGATATCAGATATCCTGTATATCAGAAATTTGCATTATGATTCATAACTAGAAAAATGACAGTTAAGAAGTAGTAATAAAATATTTTTATGGTTGGGGTGGTCACCACCATATAAGGAACTTGTATTAAAGAGTTACAGCATTAGGAAGGTTTAGAACCACGTTTTAAGCAAATCTTTCTGAACATAACCTTAGAATTCATCCCTTTTCTTTGAAGTCAGTGGGTGTTTGCTGAGTTACAGGCAATTTCTATATAGGATTGATAACAAAATTACTGAGTAACTTATTATTAAGTAATTGATTTAGTTATACTGTGCTGATAGTATACCATGAGACCCTTTTTCAACAGCATCCTGTGACATTTTTCTGTTCTCTGTGTAATTAGGGGGGGGTTTTACTACTGTGCTTTTGCCTTTCTTGAGGAGGTTGGTAAACATGCGCTGACTACCTAGGGAACTGTATCTGTGACATCTCTTTCAAACAGTCTATAGAATTATATAATTCATTTTTAAATGAAGGAGAAGAAAAATATTTTTTTGATTAGTCTATGAAAACACATTGATTTCAAATATTTATTTGGTGGCATGGCTGTAGTTTAGTGATTAAGTACTATACTAGTTTTTGATAGACCCTAGGTTCAGAGTCA
>CABHPP010119164.1:0-29363 GCA_902168425.1 Peromyscus attwateri | reverse complement strand
TGTGTGTGTGTGTGTGTGTGTGTGTGTGTGTGTGAGTGAGTGATGTGCCCTCAGAGGCCAGAGGATTCCCTGGAGCTCGAATTGCATGTGGTTGTGAGTTACCCATTGTGGATGCTGAGCACCAAATGTGCAGTAGACACTCTTAACTCCTGAGCCTTTTTGCAGCCCCAAGGAAGGGATTTTTAAAGCTTAGAACCATTCTGGTTAGATTATTATAGTTTAGGTTCTTGTATCAAGTGTTGATAGTTTCAGTTTCTCTATCTTCTATTAGAAGGTTCTCCCAAAATTCAAGTACCCTGTGTCTGGTTCTTAGACATATCATATTATAGGAATCACCTGTGGTTCTTTCAAAACTCAGACTTTGTGTTTATGTGGGTATCTGGGAACACCTTTTAAGCCCTAATTCTGGTACCCCATTCCAGAGGTTCTGATTCTGAGGGCCGAGGACAGGCTGGTAGCTTTGGTTTCTAGAAGTGACTTCCTGTGATTGAAGGTGGGTGATTGTGGCATTGCTCCTTTTGTCTTCTGTCATGAAGTCACCTGGGGAGCTTGGAAATGTAGAACTTCTGGCTGTACTGGGCCAGGACCTGCAGTTTAATAAGGTTCCCAAGTGATCCTAGTGTGCCTAAGGTTGTCAGTTCACAAACTGGAGCCAAGTGGGAGGTGGATAGCTAACCTAGAGGAAGCCTCTTTGTAGAGCTTGTAACAAGCACTCCATAAATATTGTTAGATGAGTGTATTTTCATAAGAGAGGGAGTGGAGAGGCCCCCCGCAGTGTGAACTAACTTGTGTTGACAGAGTCTTCTGAACAAACAGATGGACGAACTATAGGAGAGGCAGGTCTGCTTTACACAGTGGCCAGTAAGCACTTAGTAGGTGTTTGCTGTGTGTCTAGACTTCACTTCTCCCATTCCAGTGGGAGAAAGAAAGCTAACATAGAGGCTAATGAAATGTCCCTATGTCTGGGGCTGTCTGGAGTTTGCAGCTGGATTAAAGGTGTGTTCATCAGGTCTGGCCTACAGCTGGATTTCAAGGAAGAAGCTAACTGGAACAGTCAAAGAAGCCTCTGTGGAGGAGAAGGGATGATCTTGATTCTTCTGAGAGAGAGAAAGAGTGATAAAGGCCCCAGTGTGGCAAAGGTTAAATGTGACCAGGGCTGGGCAACTGGAAGGTTATGTAGGATGTAGCTGAGCTGTAAATAGTTTTGAAAGTCAGGTTTCTGCACTTGGCAGAAAAGTCCAATGTACAGTAATAGAGGCTTGATGAGGGGTTAGCAAATACTGATTATTTTCACCAACATCCATTCTTCTTTTTTGTTCCTTGTAAGAGGAAAACAAAACAAAATGAAAACCTTGGGCTATGAAGCCCTGTCTCAAAAATAAATAGGTAGAAAGAAAGAAAGAAAGAAAGGAAGGAAGGAAGGAAGGAAGGAAGGAAGGAAGGAAGGAAGGAAGGAAGGAAGGAAGAAAAGAATGAATCCGTGGGCTCATAGCTGACAAAAACACAGACTTCAGGCTGGAGAGACGGCTCAGAGGTTAAAAGCACTAGCTGCTCTTCAGGAGGACCCGGGTTCAATTCCCAGCAACCACATGGCAGCTCACAACTGTCTATAACTCCAGTTCCAGGGGGATCCGACACCTTCACACAGACATACATGCAAGCAAAATACCAATGCACATAAAAAATAAAAAGGAATCACCAACAAAAATTTAAAACAAAACAAAACAGACTACATTTCCCACCCTCTTTGGAGGTGAGGTGGAATCATGTGACAGTGTCCCTGACAGTGAGCTATAAGCAGATCAGCTGTGACTTCTCTAAAGTAGCTTTAAAGCATGGAGACATGCCTTTCCTTACACCTTTCCTTCCTGTTAATGAAGCAGGAACTGTAAGGTCAGTGAGAAGGTAAGACAAAGGGACAAACTATTCATGACCTCACAGGCTTAAGTCAGGAGAAGGCCTGCAGAGGGACTCTCCAGTTCTGGAACCACTTACAGTTCGGTGTAGTTCGAGTGAAGAAAGTTGGGGATGTGAGAAAGCTACTAAAAATTTCCCTTCTGGGCCTGTGCTTGGCCATTGCTAAGTGTAGTTAGGGAAGTGATAGGTGAGAATGTCAGGTGGCTGATAAACATCTCTTGTGGCCAGCTATTACAGGGGATCAATAGGGCAGGAGGGTGACAATCTAGAAAAATAAGTTGCTTTGGTTTCAGGAATTGTCATTGTTTAGCCAACACAGGGGAGCTTTACAAAATGGTATGGCCATGGCTGACACGGTGAGAATTATTGGAGTCTAGGTAGGCATCTCGGACCTCAAGGTGGAAGTTACAAACTAAGGAAGAAAATTATACATGTCTTGTCCCCAATGACCAGGTACCTAACTCCAGGCACTGTTTTCTGGTCTTAAAAGTGAGAGAGACCATGAATGATATGTCATTTACTTAAGTCATTACTGCTGTATTTTGGGTTTTCCTGACATGCGCAGGCAAACGTAATTCAAACTAATAAAACATGTCATTAAGTATTGCTATAGTTTATAGTACATATTCCCCAAAGGCCCCTAATCTGTAGCATTATGGGGGAAGTGATACAGCTTACTAGGAGGCCCTTGAATCACCGGGCGTGCTCTTTCTATTTCTTGTCTAAAGTGTCCTATCCTGGGCGTGCACTGAGTAGCTTTTCCCACCTTCAGCTTCTGTCATGATTTCACCACGGTAACAAAACCGTGGGCTGAGATCTGCAGAACTGCAAAGCCAAACCAACTTTTCCTCTCTGTAATTTACCTGGGTTCAGTATCAAAAGCTAACAAGCACCCTGGGCCTATCTCCTACAAGCCCTACAGTCCTAGTGCATTATTAATCTCACTAAATCCTTGTCTCCTCTCATGGAACAAGTGAGGAGTGAGCACTGTTGTTTATATGCAGTATTCACACAGTACTGGTGCACAGTACACTCTCAGTAATCTGCCTTGATTATGCAAAGGGACAGATCAGAAGACCAATTTAGAACAGCTGTGTTCAGGGAAGGTGTTCATATCTGAAAGACTGTCATGGCAGTAGTGACTATTATGGTTTGGAAGATAAATAGACTAGAATCAGGAAAGTCTTCAAAAATCTCAAGTCTGGCTATGGCATTTGAAGTAGAACCAACATAGATGCTTATTTATCCCCTTGTACACCAGGTATCTTCTAGAACTTAAATCCACAATGATAAACAAGATCATGCATGGTTCTTCCACTGAATTGACATGAGATGGAAGTGTTGCTAAATGGTGTCATACAAAAAAGTCATGTAGAGTTCATGACCTAGTGTGCTGGCTAGCTTTATGTCAACTTGACACGTTAGAGTCATTTGAGAAGAGGAAACCTCACTGAGAAAATGTCCCCACCATATTGGCTTGTGGTGCATTTTCTTGATTGATGATTGTTTTGGGAGGGTCCAGATGACTGTGGACAGTGTCACCCCTGGACTGTTAGTCCTGAATGCTGTAAGAGCAGGCTGAGCAAGCCCTGAGGAGCAAGTGAAAATAAGCAACACCCCTCACTCCAGGTTCCTGCCTTGAATTCCTGCCCTGACTTCCCTGGACTATCAGCTAGATGAAATAAACCCTTTCCTCCCCAAGTTGCTTTTGGTCATGGCATTTTGTCACAGCAATAGAAATCCTAACCAAGACACTTGGTTTAGATATGAAACTATTGATGAGTAATTATGTAATGACAAATTGAATAAATGCCCTTAAGAGGAAGGGCAGTATGTTCTGAGAAGCTCTATCAGGAATCTAACATACTGGGGTAGAATGAAGCCAGCTCACAGAGGATGAAGCTGAGTTCAGTAAGTGAAGGGAGACAGAATGTACATTTCTTCCACTAGGATAGACCAGAGTTGTGAGAACAAGAAGAGCCTGGAGGGGTAGGCAAAAGGCACGCCTTGGAGGCCAAGAGACCAAGGGTTGTATTCCAAGCATGATAGAGAACTTTAGGCAGGCTTTGAGCAAAATCCTAGAGTAGTCAACATCTTGCTGTGGAACCAGTGCTAGCCTCAAGCGAATGATCATGTGGGTTCATTTTCAGAGTGCTGAGATTCTAACTGTGTCTGTTGCCACATTTGCAGGTCTGTCCCATCACTCTGCTGTCCTTCTCTCTGTTCCTGTTATCCCCTTCCCCACAACTGTGTAGAAAACTAATAGTATGAAGGCAATAGAGCAATTAATAAGACATAAGACTGGTTAGGTTTTCTAGGAACATCCAGCTGAGAGAATGAGAGAACATGGTAGCTCATGCTGGGATGGGGACAGTGGAGCTGAGATTAGGAGGTAAAATTGGGCAGGACATGATAAGAGGTTGGAAAAACCACTTCCGAGGACACACAGAGTAAGTGAAGCATGAGAAAGAAGTCTGCACTCACCACAGGGCTACTCTATATTATTGTGATCATCAAAACACAAGGGTAGATTCCAGGCAAATCATAAACTATCTTAGTACCCAGGCTTAAGAGTCAAAGGCCACAAAGGAAATAATTATGGCTGTCTAACGGCTGCCGTGGGCAAGGGTCATTGAAACCACTTCAGATCAGTGTGTCCCAGAAAGAAAATGATCTTTATAGCCTGACCCTACACCTACCCAAGCAGACTCATGGAAAACGAGGCCAAGAACTCTCTTACCTGGATCCACTCCAGTGTCACTCCTCGCACTAGAGGGTTCTTCAGTGGTTTCTATGAGTTACTCACCTAAGTCTTATTGTGAGAACTATGCTTCAAACTAATTGCTTGTTTCTGTCATGCTTCAGAACTCATGTATTGAACATAGTTAAGGAAATTACTGCCTACTTAGGACTGTCACCGTTGTTTGTGATCATTTTAACCTCCTTTGTAATCCATTTTCTTAGTTAAGTGCGGTAGTTTGAAAGAAATTGGCCCCCAAAGGAAATGGCACTATTAGGAGATGTGGCCTTGTTGGAGGAAGTATCACTATGGAGGCGGGATTTGAGGTCTCATATATGCTTAAGCCAAGCCACATCCAGTGAGACAGATCACTTCCTGTAGCCTGCATATCAAGATGTAAAACTCTCAGCTCCTTCAGCACCATGTCTGCCTGCATGCTGCCTTGCTTCTCACCATGAGTATAACGGATTAAACCTCTGAAACTGTAAGCCAGCCCCAATTAAACATTTTCCTTTGTAAGAGTTGCCATGGTCATGGTATTTCTTCACAGCAGTAGGAACCCTAGCTAAGGCATATATAACATATATAACAAACATGTTACTTTTCAATTGCTGTGTATTCTTATGTACCATAAAACTAATGTGTGGCTTTAGAAGTAAGAGGTTAGAGTTATGAGTGAAGCAAATAATGTTAAAAAATGATATTATAAAATCAAAAGGTGAACCAGGCATGGTGGCTCACATCTTTAGATCCAGCTCTTGGGAGGCAGAAGCAGGCAGAGCTCTGAGTTTGAGGCTAGCCTGATCTACTGAGTGAATTCTAGGACAACCAGGGCTACATAGAGAAACCCTGTCTTGGAAAAAAAATCAAAAGAAACATGTAATCCCTTTGTGCTTTGTTTTTCTCTGTTGTATTTAATCTAAAGTGTCTAATAAACTTTCAGGAATTTTCAAATGTTTTTTGTTTTGTTTTTGACCAATAAATTACAAGCAGACTAGCAATAAAGTACAAGTGGGGGAGGGAAGAAGAGGGAGGGAGAAAGGGCAGGTCTAGGGGTGTAAGTATGATAAAAATATATGACATACTTAAAAGACATTGTGTTTATGAAACCCAGCATTTAGTGTTTTTAACCTGAATTCATTGATTTCATTATAAAATACTACAGTGAAGTACAGAAAGGCCTGGATTTGACTAGGGTAAGTTCAGGTGATTGGGAGTCAGATGCATACCTGAGAAGAGGGGTGTGCAGGCCTGTGCTCTCTGCCTGTGTCCTAGGTTTAGTTTTCTTTGACAGGCTTTCACTATGCAGACCAGGCTCCCCATACATAATCCTCCTGCCTCTACCTCCCTAGTTGTGGAATTGCAGGGGTGTGCCACTTTACCCAGTTTCTCCACTGTTTAAAGGTAGCAATAAATACTGCTTCTTTTCCTGGGGATAATTGATTCAGTAAAAACAAACAAACAGACTAACAACAAAACACCCTAAATGCTGCCTCAATGTCTAGAAGCTCCAAGGAAGCAGATTTAGGGGTGTGTAGTGCCCACGCACCACAACCCACTCTCAAAGTCATCTTGGAGCTGCTTGCTCCCATAACTGCTTTGATCAGGAGGTCCAGCTCTGTTACCAGCCTCTGAGCACAGCTTCCTTCTCTTCCACCTCACTCCCTCACATCTGCTGCTTTGAACTCTTGCTTCCTTTTCTTCTGCCCTTCACTTCCCCTGGGCTTCTCTTAGCTCTCTTACCACTTTAATCAATCTTATTGTCCCCCACAATGCAGTGCCCTCTTCCTGCTTCTTACATTGTACCTCCTCGCCTGCAGAATCGTTGTACCAACATGACGCTCTTGGGTCAAACTGAGAACGTCTCACAGTGTGATATAGATATATTACACCATACATCATAGCCTCCAGGCTCAATCATCACTCTGAGTCACTTGGGAATCCTTTTATAGCTCTCTGACCAGCTTTTCACTCCATGTAGCTCATGTCAAATTTAATGTCTTCTTGACACCCCCAACTTATGATGATATAGCTTAAAATTTTACAGTGTTGCAGAAGTTGCTATGGCTAAAAAGAATATCAGGATTAAAACAGCAGGAATGTCAAAGAAGATAAATAAAAAGGCGTGTAGCTGGTTGTGAAAATAGCCACAATGACCAGTTAGGAGGAGGGGCAAGGCTCTAGGGAAAATAACAAACTAGGTTGGGTAGGCTCTGGCTGACTCCTATGAAGCCCCTCCCCCCAAGAGCACTTTCGAGGTATAGTTGCCCTTTCCCCTAGTAAACTTCTCAACTTTATGGGCAATTACACATTTGTACATGTTCTTGCATCTAATGTATCTAATTGTCACAGACAGAATTGTGTGTAAGGACATTTTCTGAGAAAGCCTGTGTCTACTCCAGGAAGAAGGTAGACAACAGGAAAAGAAATGGTAGAGCAAGCCTTGTAAGACTAGGCACTAGAGGCAGACCAAGCCACTGTCTTGACTTGACCTGCCCTTTTCACTGGGTGGATGACTTAGCTTTTGCTTACTTGACTGCTTGGAATAAACCTTCACTACTTGCTCACTCTACTTGTGTCGAGGTGTGAATTCTTCTGTCTAGAGCACAAGACCATTACTTCAGGAATGCTCCACTGGGATGCTGAAGGAAGCATCTTTTTATCCACAACAAAGGGATGTGCTGTAGGTGGAAACTGCTTCCAGTTCTGAGTCCAGTTTTTCCTAGATAAGTGATAGGCAGTATGATGCTCTTGATGCTGGGCAGTCACTGCACCCCTGGTCAACCACAGACTATTGTATTGCTAAAGCTTCTGTATTCTGTAGGTGAAGTGTAGTATGTGTATTTTTTACCCAAATGATAGTTTTAATGTATGGATTGATCAGCACCTGTTCTTTAAACCCCAGTCTTCCTAACTCCAAGTAGAATCTCTTTGCATCCATCTTTATATGCTTCTCATCAACGAGAGAAGTTATATAGTTCATATTTCTCAATATTATTTTCTAAATAAAACCCATTAGATAGTTGGGTATGGTAGGACATGATTCTAATTCTAGCGCTGTGATGTACCAATTCTTGCCTAGACAAGTGCGGTTGTGGCTTTAGCAACAGGCATCCTCTGAGGCCAGGACAATATGGCACCATCGCTGAAGTGGCCTTGCAATCCAGAAAAGGTACAGTGCCCCTTCCTTAGAAGGCAGCTGAACAGGCAGTGGACCGATGGCTTCTGATGTGCAGTGGAACAGTAGCTGAAACAGTTATTCTTGAAAGAGTAACTAGGATGACGGAGTCTAACCTCTCAATGGTAGACTGGCATTTAATAAAAGAGATGAAGACACCCACAAGCCAAGAAGAATGGACAGCTAAATTCCAAAAACACCAACAATTTCCAGAATTTAAAATCCTGAATCATGACAGGACACTAGTGGAATTCAGGTTTATCTGGTACATGGACTACTCTCACTGAATGTGAGGTCGAACTGTTGACCTTGAGTACATCCTACTTCACAAATGAGTCTGTCAGATATGCTAAGCCTATAGGCTAAAGATGATGCCCCAGCATTGCAGAGAAACCTCGGGTGACTGTCCAGGCAGCTGGCTGTTTCTGACAACTCACATTTTTTTGGAAGTCGCTTGTTTGCACTTCCTGTTTTATTAGGTAATATTATTTCCTTCTTGGGTCTCTGAGGGAATTGAAGATTAGATAGTTATGGTTATAGTTATAGTGACTTGAAGATAAGATAGTTATAGTTGTAGTTAGTTGAAGATTAGATATAGTTTTCATTGTTAAGTATTTCAGAAAAGAAACTCACTAAAGAGGTGTAAGTATATAAATTTGAAAGACATTATAAGATAGTTCTCTATTAGTAATATAAGTTAAGATAGAAAGTGATTCAGGTACATTACTTACCAAAGTAGGATAGACAATGGAATATTTTCTCTGAGTCTGTCAAATACAAATGGACTAGACATTGTTGAGGTATTTATTGCTTGTATATATTGTATATAGTTATTGTACTTATTGTATATAGTTTTTCTTATATTAGTTATAACTTTTTTCTTTTTTTTCTTTTTATTAGAATAAAGGAAATGTGATATTTTAATTATGCTGAAATGTGATTTTATTTGTGTGTTAATAAATAACATTTGCCTAGAGATCAGAGGTCATAGCGAGCCAGAAACAAAAGTCAGGCAGTGGTAGCCCACGCCCTTATTCCGATCACATGGCAGGCAGAGTCTCTGTGTGTTCAAGGACACAGCCAAGTGTGGTAACATGCGCCTTTAATCCCAGTACCAATCATAGAGACCTGGAGGTCTGTATAGACAGGCAGTGACGAGGAAGTCATGTGGCTGGGCTTAGAGCCAATGAGAAGGCAGAACAGGAAAGCAATAAAAGTGCAGGTTAGGCAGGAAGAAGCTCTCTCATGTGGGAAACTACAGCTTGGTGGTAAGCTAAAGGGTAGTCAGTGGCTCTTCGCTAATTTTCTGATCTCTTTGGCTATTACCCCTGTATTTGGCTCTGTGTTTCTTATTTACTAAGACTGTTTAGAATTTCGTCTACAACAGTTCTTTTCCTCATTTAAAACACTGTGGCATTCCACCTCTGAGAGGAGACCTTCTGGTGCTCAGGATAGGGCTGTCTTGGGTGAAAGTACATCCAGATGTCACCCAGCTTGGTCCTGCAGGCTGAAGAGGATCAAGAGGTCTGTGATGGGGAAAATCATGGTCAAGGAGCTGAAGAGATGGCTCTGCAGTTGAGGGCACTGGTTGCTCTTGCAGAGGATCCAGGCTCTATCCAGCATCCACATGGAGGTTCACAACCATATATAACTCCAGTGCCAGGAATCCAATGCCCTCTTCTGATTTCTACAAGCACCAGGCATGTGCATGTGGTACACAGACATACATGCAATACAAATACTCATGCACATAAAATACAAATAAATGTAAAAACAAACAAAATAATAGTAGAGCTCAGGAGGGAAAGACAGGTGGTGGCCTTATTTTCATCACAGAGCCAAGACTCTATCTCCGGGAAAAGGATTAGCAGGGAGATCCCACCCCTATAACAATGCACATTGGATCTGCTGCCCCCACTACCTCCTTCCTTAATATGTAGCTCAAGATGGATTTTATGAGCTAAGCAGCATGGCAGTTTATGATAACCAAAGCCAGTCATATCAGCACACAGTTTCCTAGAGAGGTTCAGTGCCATCATGCCAAGAGTGTTGCCCTATTGTCAGACTGTCCTTGAATTCCTATCCACACTTTAGGAAATACTTGACTACTTTGAGAAATATTGGACTAGACACTTGGTGATCTGTGAGGTCTCAGAATTCTAGGGACCTATCTGGTTGTGTGCTAGTCTGTGGGGTCACCTACCCTCCTGTTGCTTACACTGCTTAGGTGCTTCAGAAGGTGATCACCTACTAGCCACAGCTGCTGTGACATTCAGACCACTGACCCCATGATATTCATCTGTGAAACATATCATGAAATAAATCCAGCCATACTGTTGATGGTATTTCAAAGTTAGCAGAGACAAGGTGACTTGCTTCTTGCAACATTTTTACAGGGATACATAAGCTTCCTTTGGCATTGGTGCTTGAAATGGCTCACCAGTTTTTGTCCTATACTTAAAAATATCCATGAACTATAATTGAGAATTTACTTTATTATTTACATTGCCATAAAAAGGTTCTAGCCACTGTCTTGGTGTACCTACTACATGACAGACTCTACAGTTCTCTCATCCTACATTCATTTATTTGTCTATTCATGAAAGCTACCACTCACTGAATTCCAGCTTACTTCCTGCCCTGTGCTATGTGCACTCTCACAACAGCTGGAGAAGACTTCTGTTTCTGCCATTCTATAGAGAGGTAAGCAGAATTAAATGTCTTCCTTGATACCAAGTGTGTGGGACATAGAAATATGAAGTAGGAATTCAGATGACTGTAATGGAGCTATATCTGAAAGAAGCCAAGAGCTCTTCCAGAGGATAAAGCCAAGGCTTAAGGAGTCTTGGTAATATTAGCTTTTGAATATTAGCCATTTCCTGCTATAAGTTTCTCGTGTGCTATTGGAGCTTTTCCATTCCTAGAACAGTGTGTTTGATCATTCATTGGGCACAATTTCCCCTATATGGATATAAATTTAACCAAGGAATTTAAAGACCACTACAATGAAAACATTAAGACTGCAAAAAGAAACTGAAGGAGACACCAGAAAATAGAAAGAACTCTCATGCTCATGGATCAGAATAATCCTGTGAAAATGGCCACCCTACAAAAAGCAACCTACAGATTCAAAGAAATCTTCATCAAAACTTGAATGTAATTCTTCACAAACATGAAAAATAACAATGTCAAAATATATATAGGAAGACAAAAGATCAAGGGAAGCCAAAGCAATCCTGAAGAGAAAGAGTACTGTAGGAGATACCACCTTACCTGACCTGATTCCAAACTGTACTACAGAGCCACAGTAATAAAAACAGCATGGCACTGTTGTATTAAGAATCATATAGTGTGTAGCCTGTACAGATTTTCTTTCTATCAAAATGGCCACATGTCATTATACATGTCCAAACTTAGAATGTATGACACAGAGAATGGAGTCTAATGTAAATTAAGGATTTGGGTGATAATGATGTGCAAGTGTAGGCTCACCTGTGGAAACAAATGTGGCACTCTAGTGTGGGACCTCCACACTAGGAGAGTTTACTTATTTTTTCTTTTTGAAACATAATAATGTCTTTAAATTCTACTCCTGCTGTGTGCTTTCATGGTTCAATAGCTCATTTCTTTTCAGTTATGAATAATATTTCATTGTCTAAATATATCACAATTTATTCACCTATTGAAGGACACCTTGGTTGATTTCAAGTCTTGGTAATTATGAATAAGGCTGCAGTTTTTTGTGGAGGCATAAACTTTGAATTACTTTAGTTAATACCAAGGAGTTTATTTGCTGGATTTTATAGTAAAGTTTATGTTTTGTTTCATAAGAAATGACCAGGCTATCTTCTAATATGAATATTTCTTTGTACTCCCTCAGTAAGAAGTTCCTGTTACTCCACATTCCCATGCATTTGGTATTGTCAGTGTTTGGGAGAATGTCCATTCTGAAACTAGAGTGTGAATTTCTAGTTGCCTAATAAAAATTTTGTATGCATATTTTCTATATGTATATCCTCTTGGATAAGGTTGGCACCAGGTCTTCTGCTCTTTTTTCTCTTTATTACTTAATTATTTACTTGATAATTATTATTTAATAACATTGCTTTTCACAAGATGATACTATATATAAATAAATAACCAAATTAAGGTATAATCTTTTATACTTACTATCAATAACTTCAAAGAAATCTTTGAGGGATGTGGCTAGAGTTTTCCTGCCTGGCCCACAGTCAGGATAAATCTCTTTCACCTGCCAGTCCCACAGCCGCTCAGACCCAACCAAGGAAACACAGAGACTTCTATTGCTTATAAACTGTATGGCCGTGGCAGGCTTCTTGCTAACTGTCCTTATATCTTAAGTTATCCATTTCCATAAATCTATACCTTGCCACATGGCTCGTGGCTTACCGGCATCTTTACATGCTGCTTGTCCTGGCGGTTGCTGGCTGGCAGGCAGTCAGTCCTTCTGCCTTCCTGCTCTTTTAATTCTCTCTGTTAGTCCCACCTACTTCCTGCCTAGCCACTGGCCAATCAGTGTTTTATTAGCAACACATTTGCCATACAGAACATCCCACAGCACTTCCCCCTTTTTTTTTTTTTTCAAAAAGGAAGGTTTTAACCTTAACAAAGTAAATTACATATAATTTGGGAATTTGGGCATAGCTTCTCTTACTACTTCCTGCTGGAGGGGGGCGCTGTATCTTATGGGGACACAAAGAAAATTTTAGGATCATGGAGTAGTCCGTGAGGGTGTATCGTCTGAGCCAGTTGCCTTGAAACGGTTCTAGATGTTGGATCATCTGAGCCATGGTGTCATCGGAGACCTTTCAGGTGGTCTTGGCTGGTCAAACCTGATGTATCTTAATCTGGAACAAATCCATAGCCTCTGGCTTTCTGTGGAAACAAAATCAGAGCTTCCTTTCCAAAGCAACATATCTTTACATCCAAATTTTGCAGTCAAGGTATCTTTAAAATATACATATTGGTTTAACTCAGCTTCCTTTACAATCAAATATCTCTCTGCAGTTAAGAATCCCAAAGACAACACAATGCAGATTCTCTGTGTGATATCCATCTTTACGTGGCTTATATTTTATACTACCTTTACTGTCTCTTTAAAGACTTCATTTTTCAAAACTATCTATTTCTTTATATAACTGTATATATTCCTTTTTATCTCTCTTTGAAGCCTACGTACATTTTTACACACATTTTAAAGCATTTAAAGTCTTGTTCCATCTGAATCTGTCTTATTGTGAACCTGTTACTTTAAACTGCAGCATTCTAAGACTGAAAAGGTGCTGTGGCTGCTGGCTCCGCCCACCTCAGCTTCCCAACATGGCGGTGATACGTTTACCACCAGCTCTGGGAGCCTTTGTGGGTCTATGCTTCTATCAAAGCAGCGTGTAGCCCAGAAACCTCTTCCTTTTGTTTTGTGCTAGGAAAGGCTAAATCCATCATGCAGCTTAATGTGCCATTTGCAGATGCCTCATTCCCATCATACTGCAGGTCAAACACGCACACCAGGAACCCGCCATACAGTAGCTCAAGCCCGCATGCTGCAGCTAACTTGAGAAAGACAACTAGGAAGCTGTTTTAGTTCCGTTTTAGAATCTTCTTTCAGATTTTAGGTGGAAATTACTGCCCCACGTTCTGGCGCCATTTGTGGCTAGAGTTTTCCTGCCTGGCCCACAGTCAGGATAAATCTCTTTCACCTGCCAGTCCCACAGCCGCTCAGACCCAACCAAGGAAACACAGAGACTTCTATTGCTTATAAACTGTATGGCCGTGGCAGGCTTCTTGCTAACTGTCCTTATATCTTAAGTTATCCATTTCCATAAATCTATACCTTGCCACATGGCTCGTGGCTTACCGGCATCTTTACATGCTGCTTGTCCTGGCGGTTGCTGGCTGGCAGGCAGTCAGTCCTTCTGCCTTCCTGCTCTTTTAATTCTCTCTGTTAGTCCCGCCTACTTCCTGCCTAGCCACTGGCCAATCAGTGTTTTATTAGCAACATATTTGCCATACAGAACATCTCACAGCAGAGGGAGGCATTAACTAAACCACTAAAGGTAAGTGTTATTTCCTTTGTAATACCTAGTAAATCCAGAACGCATGTACTGTTGTGGTGTCCCCATGGTGGCCCCAGTGTGGCTACAACAGTGCTGACTGTCGCCGCTCTTCTTGTGAGTAAGGACTGTGCCTGTCACATTCACAGAAGTCCGCTCTGTTGCTAATCAGGGTTACTTCCTTATTGGAAGATTCCTTCTATGCTTTGAACAACTATATAGAGAACTCATTAGTCAAAAATGAATTCTACAGATATTTTCAGATATTCTCTGCAAATGTCTTCTCATTTTATAACATCTTTATGAAAGCAGATGTTTTTAATTTTAGTAAAGCTCATCTTGTCAATCATTTATTTAATAAATTATGGCTTTGATGTTGTGCCTAAAAATTCTTTACCAAACTCAAGGTCACCTATATTTTCTTTTTTAAAAAATATTTTATTAATATTTATTTATGTGTATGTCTGTATATGTGCATGTATCTGAGGTTAGGGCCATCCCCTGGAGTGGGAGTTACAGACAGTTGTGAGCTGCCTGATATGGGTCCTGGGAATTGAACCTGGATCCTCTGGGAGAGTAGTCAATGTTCTCAACCACTGAGCCCTCTCTCCAGCCCCCTATATTTTCACCCATGCATTTTACAGTGTATGGTGTGGTGTGTGGTGCTGGAGATCAAACCTAGAATCTCACACATGCTAAGCAAGCACTCTCCTACTTAAGCTCCGCCCATAACCCCTACATTGCCATTTTAAAAACTATGACCAGCAGACCAGAAACCTGGAAGTTCTTTCATTTCTTTCTACTTTTGAGTCTGTAGTTCTGATCATCATAAACCCTTCCTAAAGAGAGAATTCCAAGTGGCTTATAAATTGGATACATCAACATTCTCGTGCTTTTATGCATCAGCATAAACTAGTGACCAAGTATCTTTTTTGAAGGGGTTTACTATGGGAAATAGTTAACTCTCCTGGCATATTTGAAGCAAACTATAGCTTCTGAAAACTCAACTAAACTGTGCATACTTGTAATCCCAGTACCAGGAGACAGAGGGACCACAAGTTCAAGGTCAGCCTGACCTAAAAACTGAGTCCCTGTCTGTAAAGCAACAACAAAAACAAAGCAAAATGGGAGGGATCAAACTCTGGGCTATAAAAACATAATTATATATTTATATATAAATAATATACTTAGATATTTCTGCTAGCTAGTATAGTCTTATTTTAGAAACTGGAGTGTGAGAAATAGTACAAAATTTAAATCATGTTATTACAGCTTCAAAAATAAGGGGAAACTACAAAGAAAGGGGAGGAACACGAGCAGAAGAAAGAACCCTTGGACAACAGAGACAAGACAGGGCACACGAGAGGAGACCAAGGACCCTGGAATGGTGCTGGTGAGATAGTGTGAAAGAAGGTAGGCTGTCCCTGACACCAATGGTGGCTCAAGAGCAGGGAATGGACTCCTAGAAAAAAACAACCGCAGATGTGAATCAAATATCATGACCATAATCAAGGGCATGGCTGTTATTGAACAAAGAGCTTCCAAGTCACTGAATGTGCTACATCTGTGTAATAGGTTTGCAGCAAGAATGCCCTGAATTAGAATAATGGCAAAGACCATGACCTAGAGAACTTAAGGGAAATGAAAATCAATCAAAATAGATGTGCTGAAGTTCAGAGGGAATGAATCCAATGGAAGTCTTCCAAATAGATTTCTTAATTTCAAAAGTGTACATATCTCAAAAGGGAGAAAAGGATGTGTAGAACATTAGCAAGAAGACACTTTGTGACATCCAGGACCAGCGTAATGGTAAGGGACCCAGAATAATGTGATCCTAAAGCCTATTCACCATCCACTATGATGAGCACAATGCCAAGTGATAACACTCAGCATTATCACAGCTCACCTTCACAGCAATGTGAGGTGGGAACCATCTTCTACCATTTATAAATGAGGACATTGAGAGCTTGTAATTTACCTGAGTTACTCAGTCTTGCACATCCAGGGCTACAACTTCAACTCCAGGCTGTCTGACTCCAGAGTTGGAGAAAATTCATAGCATCAATAATAATCACTATTTCATAAATATCACTGATGTGTCAGGGACTTGATACACATTATCTTTAGATCTCACTGCAACCTTGTACGGTAGCAATTATAGATATTCATGGGATATTGCTGTATTAATTATTAACAACAGTTGATGGAGAATCACATTCAGAGATACAAAAAGTCATTATTGAATTCCCTCAAAAGCAACCATCATCAGCATCTCACTTCGCCTTCTGCAAGAATGATATAGACACACGTGGAAAGCAACACCAGACAAGTCTGACTCGGGCCAGTTTGTGCTCAAATCTAAACACTTTTGGGAAAACATCAACTAGAAAGATCTAAGGGGGGACACAACTATCCAAAGAGGCCCTGGACTCTAAGAAATTGGTTGGACCCTGCTGTGTACTTTGGGATGGGAGTTGGTTCAATGGAGAAGATGAATAGATGTCCTCTCTCCTCAGGGAACAACGCTCACTTAGTAAGGAAGGAAGGATCTTGGCTGGATCTGTGGTCCCAATGTAGGATGGGAGCAGAAACTGATGGAATGGGCTTTCCTGGAGTCAGCTGCTGCCATCAGCACAAGGAAACAGGAGCAGGGTTACTCTGGGAAAGTACAGCTTGTTGTACTGTTATTCATTGTGTGTATGTGGGGTGGTTACTAAGGATTGAACCTAGGGCTTTATGCATGCTGAACAAGCACTTTACCACTGAGCTGGATCACTACCTCTTGAGCATTTATTCTTAATATTTTGTAGCATGCCAGGCTCCTAGGGCAGGAGAGACATTATATCTTGAGTACATTGGGCAGGTACCACATACTGTCCTCCAGGAGCTTCTCTCTAAATTCATTCCTTCTCCAAGAGAATATTTGCACTTTGACCAACAGAGGCAGTGTCCTCTAATGAAGTTCTGGTTTCTTGTGCTGGGTTAGTGACTCAGTGTGTCTGACCATCTCCTTGGGGGGCAGAGAACCTAGCAAGGGGTAAGATACAGGCCTGGTATAGAATGATGACAAGAGGTGGGAACACAACTCAGAAGCTGAGCCAAAAGAGTGATGGTCAAGTCTTGTGAACCCAACCCTGTCACATATAATAAAGGGTATACAAATTAAACCAGATGGAATAAATAATTTAAACATTTATAACCAACGAGATTGAAGCAATAAAACAAAATCTCCCAATTTTTTTTTTTTTAAATCCAACACTAGAAGGATTGACCGAAAAATTCTACCAGAACTTCAAAGGACAACTAACACCAATACCCTTCAAATTATCCCACAAAATAGAAAAGAGGGGAAGGCCTCCAAATTCTTTTAATGAATCCAGTATTACTGTCATACCAAAACCAGATAAAGATACAACAAAAAGGAAATTACAGACTGTAGAGGGAGGTGGAAGTTTGTTCCGCCAACAACTCCCAAATACCCAGCAGCCACTTCCCAATGTCTAGGATGTATTTCTTACTTGATACTTGTTCTTAATGTAGATAGTTTTTTATTATGTTATGATTAGAACCTTCCTTTCATTTTAGATCAAAAGGGGGAAATATTGTGGGAATTCTGCCATTCAGTCCAATGGCCAACTGAATGAAGTGGTTTGGCCCAATGGATGTGGTCTTCTCTAAAGATACGTGACTCATTAAGAACCGGGGGGAAGGGTCAGCCATTCTCTTGGGCTGATTGGAGCAGGCAGCAAGCAGCAGAGAAGTGTGGCTTGCAGTTTGGTCTCCAGCTCTCCCTTGGGAACGAAGAGGCAGCGGTGCAATGTCATTCTATATTTGTAAGTGTGTTGTGTTGATTTTCATCCTTTAATAAACCTGACCTGGTCCCATACTTCTGTATCCCACATTAACAGACCAATTTCCTAATGAGCACAGATACAAAAATTCTCAGCAAAACACTTGTAAATCTAATTCAAGATCATATGAAAAAGATCATTTATCATGACCAAATTAGCTTCATTCCAGAGATGCACAAGATACATTCGTAATCAATAAATGTAATTGATCACATGAATGGACTCAGAGATAGAAATAACACAATTGTCTCAATAAATTCAGAAAAGGCCCTTGAACGAAATCCAGAAACCTTTCATGATAAAAGTCATGGAAAGACTGGGATAGAGGGAACCTCAACATGATATACAACAAACCCATAGCCCTCATCATGCTGAATTGAGAACAAGATGAGGGAGTTCACTCTCCACTTCTCTTCAGTATTGCTTGAAGTCTTAGCTAGAGACAACCGAAGTGGGGGAGGATAAATAAGAAAAGAAGTCAAAGCACATCTATTTTCAGATGACATGATTCTGTGTATATGAGACCCTAAGGGCTCCAGCAAAAACCTGTTAAAGCTGATACACATTTTCCAGCACAGTAGAAGGATATAAAATTAAAACACAAACATTAGGAATATTCCTATATACCGATGATAGACAGACTGGGAAAGAAATCGGGGAAACAATTCAATTCACAACACACACACACACACACACACACACACACACACACACACACACGCACTACACTACATGGATATGAATTTAACCAAGGAATTTAAAGACCACTACAATGAAAACATTAAGACTGCAAAAAGAAACTGAAGGAGACACCAGAAGATAGAAAGAACTCCCATGCTCATGAACCAGAATAATCCTGTGAAAATGGCCACCCTACAAAAAGCAACCTACAGATTCAAGGAAATCTTCATCAAAACTTGAATGTAATTCTTCACAGACATGAAAAAATAACAATGTCAAAATATATATAGGAAGACAAAAGATCAAGGGAAGCCAAAGCAATCCTGAAGAGAAAGAGTACTGTGGGAGATACCACCTTACCTGACCTGATTCCAAACTGTACTACAGAGCCACAGTAATAAAAACAGCATGGCATTGGCTCAAACATAGATAAATGGAACAGAAAACCCAGATATAAGTCCATGAAACTACAGCTAACTGACTTTTTTTGAAACAAAGACACCAAAATACACATTGAAGAAAAGACAACCTCGATAACAAGTGTTGCTGCGAAATCAGGATTTCAACATGCAGAAAAGTGAGACTAGATCTTAATTTCCCACCCTGCACAAAACTCAACTCCAAATGGATCAAAGACCTCAGCATGAGACCTGATACCCTGAAACTGCTAGAGGAAAAAGTAAGGAATGTGCTTCAACTTACAGGCACAGGCAGACTTTCTAAAGAAGGACTCCAGTGGCATAGGAAATAAGATGAACAACTGACAGATGGGATCTCATGCTGTTAATCAAGTAAAGAGGCGGGTCACAGAGTAGGAGACAGTCTTTGCCAGCTGTACATCTGTGGTAGTTTGAATGCAATTGGCCCCATAGCTAACAGGAAGTGGCATTATGAGGAGGAGTGGCTTTGTTGGAGTGGGTGTGGTCTTGTTGGAGGAAGTGTGCCACTGCGGGGGAGGGCTTTGAGGTTTCCTATGCTCAAGCTATACCCAGTGACACAATTCACTTCCTGTTGCCTAGGGATCAAGATATAGAACTCTCAGCTCCAGCTCCAGCACCATGTCTACCTGCATTCCACCTGCCTCTCCCCCCGTGGTAATAATGAACTAAACCTCTGAAACTGTAAGCCTCCCCAATTAAATGTTTTCCTTTATAAGAGTTGCTCTCATCACGGTGTCTCTTCACAGCATAAAAACCCTAAGACAACATCCAACAGAGGATTAGTGTCTAGAATATAATAAAGAGCTCAAAAACTAAACACCGGGAAAACAAACCACCCAATTTAAAAGTGAGCTCAGAAGCAAGGGAATCTCTGTGAGTCCAAGACCACTCTGGTTTACACATTGAGTTCTAGGACAGCCAAAGCTACACAGAGAGACCCTATCTCAAAAAACAAAAACTAAATAATAAATAAATGAATAAAATGAGTAATGGAACTGAAGAGAAAGTTCTCAAAGGAAGAAATACAAATGGCTAGTAAACCTTTTTAATAAAAGGTATTTAACATCCTGAGCTACCACAGAAATATAGATTAAAACTGCATTTAGAGTCTGTCTCACCTCACGCAGAATATTCACCAAGAATACAAGTGACAAAAAATGCTGGTGTGGATGTGAGAGATGAGGGAGTCTATACACTGTTGGTGGGAGTGTAAAAATGGTGTGACCACTGGGAAATCAGTCTGAAAAATCCTCAAAAAGCTAGAAATGGAACCACAGCCCACCTATCACATTCCTGCCCATACCCAAGGATCTTTATGTCCTTCTACAGACACTTGCACACCCATGTTCACTGCTTCTCTATTTACAACAGAGGAATCAACCTTGATGCCCATCAACTGAGGGATGGGTAAGGAAAATATGACAATATGTACACAGTGTAGTTTTATTTAGCTGTAAAGAAAAATGAAAGCAAATTTGTAGGAAAGTAGTTGAAACTAGAAAAACAAATTGTAGTGAGTGGGGTAGCCCAGGCTCAGAAAGACAAATACCACCTGTTCTCTCTCAAATGTGGACGCTAGCTTCAAATCCTTTGTTTTGTGCTTTTAACCTGGAGCACCTGTGAGAGACAGAAAACTAGAAAGGATATATTGTGGGAGTAAAGGGAGGGAGACAATAAAACATACATTTTAAAAAAGCCAAGAGGGAGAATACTGAGAAGGTGGAAAGGTTTAGCAGGGATGGGTGAAGGATGGATGAAACAAGGGTAGGTGTCTTAGTAGCTGTTCTATTGCTGTGAAGAGACACCATAACCATGGGAACTCTTATAAGAGAAAGGATTGTGGCTTGCATATAGTTTCTGAGGTTTAATCTATTATCATCATGGTGAGAAGCATGGCAGCCTGCAGACAGACATGGTACTGGAGAAGTTGCTGAGAACTATGCATTGGGATCTGCAGGCAGCAGAAAGAGAGAACAACAATGAACTTGGCTTTGGCTTTTGAAACCTCAAAGTTCTACCCTCCCCACCCCTGACACACCCCACCCCTGTGACACACTTCCTCCAATAAGGTCACACCTCCTAATCCTTCTTAAGTTGTGCCACTCTCTGATGACTAAACCTTCAAACATATGAGCTTATGGGGACCACTCTTACTCAAATCTATCACAGTAGGGATAACCAAAATGGAAGGTGTATGAAAAGCCATATGGAAACCCTCTGTCTTATGGCTCAATTAAAAATATAATTGGGGATTGGAGAGAGACAGCTCAGTGGTTAAGAACACTTGCTGCTCTTCCAGGGGACATAGGTTCAATTCCCAACACTCATTAGTGGCTCACAATTGTCTGTCAACTCCAGACCCAAGGCATCTGATGCCCTCTTCTGGCCTCCAAGGGCACCAGGCACACATATAATGCACAGACACTTATGCAGGAGGTTAAACATCAGTACACATAAACATAAAATAAAATAAAACCTATGTGTATGTATATGCATATATACATATATATACACACATAAACTTACACACACGGAGGGGAGAGTGGAGCATGATATGAAAGAAAGGGAGAAAACAGGAGGTTATAGGTTTGAGTGGGGATGGGGATGATGAAGGGGGAAAGGGGGAAGGAGTGGGTTAACCAAAACTAAGGATGTATTTTTTAATAAAGCCTATGGGGACTGAATAATTTGTAAGCTAATTAAAAATATAATAAAAAATTAGTTTGGCAGCTGTGTATGGTGGCACTCACCTTTAATCACAGCACTCAGGAGGCAGAGGCAGACAGATCTCTGTGAGTTCCAGGCCAGCTTTGTCTACATAGTTCTAGGACAGCCAGGGTTATGTAAAGGGACCCTGTCCCAATAGATAGATAGGTAGGTAGGAAGGTAGATAGATAGATAGATAGATAGATAGATAGATAGATAGATAGATAGATAAAATTAATCTTAAAAATAAAATTGAGTTTAAATAAAGGTACTTCATATGGGTGGACAACGCTGCTTCTAGAAGGCATGGCTTAGTGAATAAAAAATCTTAGTACCAATCCCAGGATACCTCTTTATGAGATGTTGGTCAAGGAGGTCTCAGAAGTCCCCAGAACAACACAGGTTATTGGCATTGTTTTTGGTTACCCACTATACCTACAACTAAAATCCCAATGAAGACACCACACACTTTGGTGGCAGGACATAGCAAAATCACTCTCAAACTGAGTGAGAAACTTCGTCCCTGCTGGCTAGCATTTAGAGTGTCCGAGCGTGCTATAGAGGCCACCAGGGGAGAAAAGACATGGATGGTTTGAACTCAGGTGGACTGTGCATGTTGCAGTACCTACCTGCTAGGCACAATGTACAATAGGAAGGTGTCCAACCACCTCCAAATCAGACCTGAGGCCTGTCTGCAGGAGAAGGCAGGCCTGGGACCATCAGAGGCCCTAGGATGGAACCCACTATTATTATTTTGCTAAATTATCATGTTATCAAATACCTTGCTGATGTTTATACACGTTATAGACCTGTGCTGCTTTCATTCTTGGTCAGAGAAGCTTCTTGCAGTTAATTCAGAGATTCATAAACAATCAGAGTTCTGAGAATAAGTGTCTGTTGAGGGCTCAACCCTAAATGGAATATCTGTATATCAACTCCCACCCCTCAAGACTCAGGGAACATTGCAGAAGAGAAGTACAAAACGTGAGCTCAGGAGGAGGGGGGAGATGCCTCAGTGCTGTCTTCTGGACATGCATGGCTCTTGTACTCATGGACTCACAGCACTTGACTTCCCAGGACAAGACTACCACAGGATCAAGCCAGTGAACAGTCTACTGTGGGTGGGTGTAGATGTAACAGTCTGTTTAAATAAGAAACACAGAGCCGATTGCAGAGTTAAAAAGCCCAAGAGGTCAGAGCAATAGCTAAGAGCTAAAAACCTTACCCTTCACTGCTGCTGCTGTCCTCCTCAGCCAAAGAACTACTTCCTGTGTGTCTGTCTTCTTATAGACTTTCTGTTCTGCCTTCTCATTGGTTGTAAACCCAACCACATGACCTCCTTGTCACTGCCCATCTATACAGACCTCAAGATCTTCTATGGTTGGTATTGAGATTAAAGGTGTGTGTCTCCATGCTGGTGGTATCCTTGAACACACAGAGATCTGCCTGTCATATGATTGGGATTAAGGCCAGACTTCTGCTATGGCTTGCTATTAGCTCTGATCCCCAGGCAACTTTATTTATTACATACAAATAAAATCACATTTCACTACAAATAAAATATCACCATAGGTGGGTGAGGGGATCATATAGTCCTACCCTAGCTGAGGCTATGAGCATTTATTGGGGAAGGGAGAATCTTTTTGTGTGTGTGTGGGTATGGCCACAGGAAGCTTGCCATGTTCCAGTGGATGGCTCCGTCACATCCACGAATACATGAAAAGCACTGATTGGACTCCATGAGATATATAAAAATATTAATAAATTTAAAAGGAGATGAAGTTGAAAGAGGCTGTATGGGGGCGTGTTCAGAGGGAATTGAAGGAAGGAAATGGAGGGAATGGGGGAGATATGACAAAAAATATTCTCTTTCTATGTACAAAATTCTCAAAAAATAAATAAAAATATTTTAAAAGGTAACAAGTACAAAAATGTATTGCCCAGGCCATCTCAGCTTCACAGTGGCCCATAGGTACTGCTGAGAACTTCATGCATCACAGTTCAACCTCCCCCTCTGCCTAGCCCATCTTCCCTTAGTTCCACACAAGTGCTGGTGGTCTTAAAAACACTGTAGGGTGCCGGGGAGTCGGGGACTTCTTGCCTCCAGCCATCTTCTCAGATCAGGGGATCCTAACCTCCAACACTTCTACCAGACAGAAAGTCTAAACAGGACCAGCTGTAGTGTTCTCTGTTACTTGCCCTTGCTTTTTATCTTGCTCCGTCACCCTGGAACCCAGCACAGTGCTGTTGTGGAATAATCTTTTTGTACACTGTGAAGATGTATCATTCTGATTGGTTTAATAAAAAGCTGAATGGCAAATAGCTAGACAGGATTTCCAGGCACAAAGGATGCTCAGAAGAAGAAGGGTGGAGAGGCCAAGAGACGAAGAGCAAACAGGATGGGCACTACAGAGATGGGGTAATAAAGCCACAGGCAGAAATAAATTAATAAAAGTGGGTTAATTTAAGTTATAAGAGCTAGTTAGAAACAAGCCTAAGCTATGGGCCAAGCTTTCATAATTAATAAAGAGTTTCTGTGTTGTGATTTGGGAGCTGGCTGGCAGGACAGAGAAAGACTTGCTACACAGTGATGGACAGAGGGTCCCACGACAAACTTCTAATGAGTAGAAAACATACAATGGCTTGGACAAAGCTGGACGCCTTTGTACAGATCAGGCTGTGACTTACTCTGGCTTATTTCTTGTTGGTGAAACAATGCTTTCAGGCTGCACTTTGTCCTGGCAGACTCCATTTTATGAGCAGCAGTTGATTCCTTTTTTTTGTTTGTTTTTTTGTTTTGTTTTGTTTTTTCGAGACAGGGTTTCTCTGTGTAGCTTTGCGCCTTTCCTGGAACTCACTTCGTAGCCCAGGCTGGCCTCGAACTCACAAAGATCCACCTGGCTCTGCCTCCCGAGTGCTGGGATTAAAGGCGTGTGCCACCACTGCCCGGCTGCCACCACCGCCCGGCTTAATTCCATTTTGAGTGTAGATGTGCATGGAGACACCACTACCTGTCCTGTACCACTCATGAGCACTGACTAATAAATAACTGATGCATAAAAGTAGAACAGAGCCAACTATAAATTTATCAAAATAGACTTGGGACACATGAACACATGGGTATATTAAAACCAGATGAGAATACAGGCCCAAGAACCTATCAAACACACCAGAGCAGTGAAGGGCCCAATACCTTCCTCGGGGCCCCAAGAGAAGAAAGACACCTAATGCTGTGATGATGATAGTTCTTTCCAACTGTCATCTGACCACCTGGTGCGTGCGTGCGTGCGTGCGTGCGTGCGTGCGTGCGTGCGTGTGTGCGTGTGTGTGAAGGGATGAACAAAGAATTCCTGATTGTCCCCTAGGCTTCAAGTCTGTTTAGTCCCCATTGCTTGATGCAGTCCACTCAAATTACCATCGTTTGTCCACACGTGGTCCTGGACCTTGCCACCACAGGTGCTGAGCCTTTGCAGCTCAGCTCAGCTCTGAGACCCTCCAGCAGCTGGCTTCTTACTCTCTCACCTCCACACTGCAGTAATTCAGCACGTGTACCAGCTTTCTGCTCTGCCAGGAAGGCCTCTTGAACCTGACCTCTACTGTAGCTTCTTTAAGCCTCTGGTAGCCATTCTGTGACCTGCATATAAACATACAGAGAGACAGGATTGTGGCGTGATGTATAACATGTACTCTGAGGGCTAGTAGTTAAGAGTGGGATGAAAGAACCTGTATTTGCCAATGGCCAGCTATCATTTGGTAAATTGCAGCCAATGAGACCAAAGGAGGTGAAGTTTTTTCTTATTCTGAGAACAAATAGAAAGATACAAATGTGTCACACTTTCTCCTCCCAAGAATGTGCTTCCTTCACATCCAATATAAACGTGGGGCATCTTCTCATCTTTACCATGCAAAACACCCACAGGATACACAAGGAACACAAAATGTGTGCAGTCTAGGGAACTAACTTGCACACTGTTTCCTGGAGAGATACACTTTTGTTTGTTTGTTTATCAGAGACAGGGTTTCTCTGTAGCTCTGGCTATCCTAGAATTTACTCTGTAGCCCAGGCTGGCCTCAAACTCACAGAGGTCTGCCTGCCTCTGCCTCCCAAGTGCTGGGATTAAAGGCGTGAGCCACTGTGCCTGGCTGGTATACTTTGTATTTTTAAAACCAGGTGGTGTGACTCAGGCTGGGCTCATCTTCTACTTCTGGAGGACAGTGATCCATAATCCGGAGAGGTGTGGTCTAAGCGCCCAGGCAGCAAATCTCATGCTCTGCAGGCATCTCAGAAGGTGTCTAGTGAAGACTTCCCTTGTGTAGCTCAATGACAACTTCAGCCAACTGATTACTATGGCTGTGCCTGTAGCCTAATTGGGGCCATTTTTCTGCTCTAATAGTCTCTGTCAACATTCCCAGCAAGAACCCTGTTATTGTAGTTCCAGACTGTCCCAATGGACTGGAGTTCTACCCTCTTCCTTGTCTTCAGTTCGGCTTGGCCAGCTTTGCCATGGCTGTGCGAGGTGTCTTCCCTAACCACTTCCTGCCCAGGGAGGCTGCCAGAGAGGACCTTTTCCAACTGCATTATGGATTACACAGATCCAGGATGTTACGGTTTTAGTTGGATTGACTGTGAACATTTACTTTTGTATCTTCAGGATCTAGTGTTTGGCTCAGAAACGTCTCAACGAATGAGTGAATGAATAGCAGGATGACATCTGTTGCCCCTCACCCACCCAGGATTATGAAACCATAGGCTTGTTGCCCCAGCCAGCAAGCAGAGCCTGTCCTCATTCTTTCCACATGGGAAGCATCAACTAGAGAGCTTTACTTCTTCCCTCGGAAGAGAGACATCCACGGCTTTGTCTCTCCTGTACTTTTTTCTCTTTAAAACGTAAACACCACCATGCTTCAGGAGGCAGAGAAAGGCTCAGGCTGACTCCATCTATTGTATTTGAACCCCACATCCATATTACCTGCCTCATAGCACTTCCATTACCCAGTGGGCCTTTCCCCCACCTTTGGGGTTTCATTGCCATCAGCCTGTTCCCAGGAAGGTCTGATACCTGTGCCCCAAGTCCAGCCACTTTGCATTCTGAGGCTCTCAGTCCCCCATTTCCTACCAAGGTTTTGAATTGACAGTTGCCATGCCACATCACAGCCCTAGGTGTTCACGTATGCGTCAGGTGACAATCCCACTTTGCATGTCCAGGAGAACTTCATTTTCATCTGTAAAGAGGCTTTGCCATCTCTGCTCTGATTTATTGATATCACATCAAGTTGGTCCACTGTTCTGTTCCAAGGACCTGCAGTAAGGCTTCCTTTAACATATTCATGGTTGACTATTTCAGCTCTTGGGCTGGACCTACATAAAAAGGTCAGTACCACACAGCGAGCCATGTTTGATCCATGCCCTTCACTTGCTCCCTAGTTACTGGTTGCTGTGGTTTGTCCATCAAAGGTGTGTGTGTTTAAAGTTTGGTACCCATGTAACAGTGTAAGAAGTTGTGAGACCTTCAAGAGGTGGAGCCTAGTCCTGAAGTCATTGGGGTTATGCTTCCTGAAGGGATTGCTGTTTCTCATGGACTCCATTTAGTTAGTAGCTTTCTTGCCAAAGAGAGTTCTTACAAAAGTCCAAACTTGACCCTGGAACATTCTCTGACTTCATGTCTTATCTTATGATCTGTTTCTTCCACCACCCACTCACTGTTGTGATGCATTCCTGCTGAGGACCTTACAGAGCTGAGCTGATGTGGGCACCATGCTCTTGAGCCTCCAGTACTCTGAGATAAACAGGCATCTTTTTCTTTATAGAATTACCCAGCCTCCGGTATTTTGTTATAGTGCAGAAAAACAGGGGCTGGAAGTGTAGGTCACTTGTCTAGCATACATGAGGCCCTGGGTTCAGTCTCCAATAACACAAAGAAAAAGAAGGAAGAGAGGGAGCAAAGAAGGAAGGGGAGGGAGGGAGGGAGGGAGGGAGGGAGGGAGGGAGGGAGGGAGGAAGGGGAGATGAGAGAGAGAACAAGAGAGAAAGCCAGAGAGAAAACAAGCACTATGGAAATGCAGTGTGCTCAGTAGAGTGATGGAAATGTTCTTGTAAAAGAATGGAAGAGGAGGTCTAAACTAGGGCAGAGAGGCCTGGGAGGGTTCCTTTGGGAGAAGATGTATATCTCTCCATGAAACAGTGTACAAGTTAGTTCCCTAGACTGCACACATTTTGTGTTCCTTGTGTATCCTGTGGGTGTTTTGCATGGTAAAGATGAGAAGATGCCCCACGTTTATATTGGATGTGAAGGAAGCACATTCTTGGGAGGAGAAATTGTGACACATTTGTATCTTTCTATTTGTTCTCAGAATAAGAAAAAACTTCACCTCCTTTGGTCTCATTGGCTGCAATTTACCAAATGATAGCTGGCCATTGGCAAATACAGGTTCTTTCATCCCACTCTTAACTACTAGCCCTCAGAGTACACGTTATACATCACGCCACAATCCTGTCTCTCCGTATGTTTATATGCAGGTCTAGGTTCCAGAGGATCGGTAAGTGTGGCCTGAAGAAGTGAGAAGAATGAAGAAAGAAGAAATGAAACGTGTACTCAGCACGGACCAGCCAATGAGGACCCTCCTGGGCCGGCAAGTGCTGAGGAGACAGCTGTGAAAAACCCCAAGCCTTGACCTCACTGAGCTTCTTCCCTCCTAGTGGAAAGAGACAAATAACCAACAGCAGAGACCATTAGAAGATGATCAATGCTGTGGAGAGAAAGAACAAGCCGTGGAAAGGGATTCGGGCACCCCTTCTGAAGAGAAGCCATTTTAGATGCAGGAACTTTGAGTATGGCATCAAAGAGCACTCTGTGAGCCCAGTATGCACCTAGTTTGAGCCAACCATACACATCTTGGTTATGGTTGCCATTTCAAAATTACATTTCTAATTTATTTATGTGGCGATGAGTATGTGTGCATGCGCATGCATGGCATGGCACCCATGTGGAGCTGAGAGGTCAACTTTAGGGAGTCGCTTCTTTCTTTCTACCACATGAGTCCTGGAGATTGAGCTCAGCTTGTCAGGTGTGGTTGCAAATGCCTTCACCCACTAACTCATCTTGCCAGCCATGACTGCCATTTGGGGCATCAGGTGACGCTGGCACATATTCCAAACTCTGTGGGATAAACACAGTCATTGACAGAGCCAAGTATTTCATGCTTCATACAGATCCAGGAAAGGCGGGGCACATTCCAATTGGTCACAGTCCACCTCTGTCCAGCTCAGCATGCACATCCCTGCTTCCTTCTTTGAGCTATGCGTACCCTGCTGTTTTGCTGCTGCTCAAGATACACTTCCATACCTAAGTCTCTGCTGCATGCATTCTGTGCAGCCTCGGGCTTGTCTGCCTTTCTTTAGTCTTGGAACCTTCCTCTTCAGGTGGCTCTTATACACCGAGTTCTTCGGAAACAAGCACCAGTCTCTTTCATCTTCATCACAGCCGTATTTCTGAAGTTTGTTGTTTCTCTTAGACCATTTCATTCTTAAGACAAATCTGTGACAAGGTGGGACGCTGGGTCTGCTGAACCCTGATGCTCCTCCGCTAGCTTTCTAGGGCTGTTATGCTCTACTCTAAGCTGTGTCAATTATAACAGAACAACATTTTCCTTCAGGGTTGAAGGCCAGGAGTCAGAGATCAGAATGTAGATAGAGTCCTTCTGAGAGCTCTGGGGTAAGATCTGCTCCAGGCCTCCTTCCTTGGCTGGCAGGTAGCCATCCTTCCCTGCTATCTTCGTGTG
>CABHPP010119162.1:16187-26524 GCA_902168425.1 Peromyscus attwateri | reverse complement strand
TATGTGCTTTATTTATATTATTCTATCTGAGGTAGCCTAATTTTTTGTTAAATTTTATATTTCATTTTATTTATTTATTGTGTGTGGGTGCTTGTCTGTGGAGGTCAGAGTACAACTTGCAGGAGTTGGAGTCACAGTTTTCTTCCGCCATATGGCTTGATGACTAAACATGGGTTGTTAGGTTTGTCAACAAGAGCCTTTACCAGCTAAACTGTCTCAACAACACTGATTTCTTTTTTCAGCACATCTCTTTTTTGGTGACATATTCCACAGAATAATATTTCACTTGAAAGAAGGAGGTGGAGTTTCACAAGGATGGGAGAATAGCTCAATCTCAACAATACTTGTCTTTCCTATGGCTCCCAAGTGCCAATGTAAAAAGCCAGTTATAGTTAGACATCTTAACAGTCTCAGAGGTGGGATGGCAGAGGAAGAGGACTCTGTGGCTAGCTAGCCAATTCAGTCTATCCGTGAGCTTTAGGTTCACTGAGGAAGAGCAACTTTCTCAAAAATGAAAATGGGTAGAAATCGAAAAAGACACCTGATATGAATCTCAGAACCCCACAAGAATTTACACATGTGTGTTAACACACAGACAATTAACAAATCTATAATTAAGAAGTAGATTGAGAAGCCGGGCGTTGGTGGCGCACGCCTTTAATCCCAGCACTCGGGAGGCAGAGGCAGGCAGATCTCTGTGAGTTCAAGGCCAGCCTGGGCTACCAAGTGAGCTCCAGGAAAGGCGCAAAGCTACACAGAGAAACCCTGTCTCGAAAAACCAAAAAAAAAAAGTAGATTGAAAGTTTATTCAAACAGAAAATGCCAGTCTGATCACACATAGGTTATACTAATGATATACATTTATTTATTTGTCTGAATTGTTTTTTCAGCTAATGTTAGTAACTTACTAACAGTAGGAATTAATGCTATTGATAAAAATTGATAAAATATTCTGGCTGTATAGCACAGAATATTCTTAGAAAATATCTATTCTATTGTGTGACTACTTCTAAGTCCTGTCTCTACTTCTGCCAATGAGAAAAACCATAGTTAGTACCATCTCACCCAATAAAAAAGTGCTCTGTCTCTGTTTCTGATTTACTTATAAGACAAACAATAAGCCTTGCCTGGGACCAAGTAGGCTTTTGAAGGCCTTCCATTTTAATTTCAAGATTCTATTTCTATTTCAAGAGTCTTGGAATTTGAGACTAGTCAAATAGACATTTGCTAGTAAGAAATTCTAAATATTAGAATATTTGGGTAAAAATGTTGAAAACCTACAGCAAGTTAGGCTGTTGGAGCAGATTCATGGGTAGAAGGAGACAACTGCGATTGTGAAACACATCTGCAAGGTCTTATGTTTTCCTTGGAACATGTTATGAAAAGTTTGAAATCCATTCCCTAATATATTGATACTATATTAAATACAAAACACCTTGACAAGTATCCCAGGAACACTACAGAAAGACATAACACACATCCTTTATTATGCTTTTCAAATCTCTTAGCACACTATCATGGACTCTAAGTAGAGAGCAAGGGCATTGCCATTCACAATATAAGTCATTCTCAATGTGTAGTCTTCAAATCGGCAGTACTAAATACTTGGAAATGTGCTAGGCATCTAGACTCCCAGTTGTACTAAAGAACTACCAAACCTTAGAATCTTAAGGTGAAGCTCAAAAAGCTGCATTTCATGATCCTCCAAGTAATTCTGATAAGCATTCCAAACAGAAGATCAGTGTGCCATGTGAACAGCAACACTGTTCTCACACCTGATTAACACCCTTACCAAAGACAAGCACTAAAAAGCTGGGGAGTTTCTGCATGTGGTCAGATAATCATAAAGTTTACAGTTTGTGGAAAAGTCAACTGTGAGATTTGCCTATCATCTCAAGGGACATACATCAATTCTTATTGTTCTTCTGTTTGTAAATATTTTCATTTTTTTACAAGTTTCTCATAAGGATATAGTTCAAAACCCCTCTGTATTCCCAAGGCCCTCCAGTAAATATGGAACCCTACCACTAAATTGTAAAGAATTGTGACCAGAGTAAGTAAATGTGCTTTTATGGGATGGTAAATTCCACAGTAGATACAATATAGCTTTTGTGCTAATTATACTTTTTCTCTAAAATTAATAGATGATAATACATTTGAGCATAACCTTTGAAAATACATACTGGCTAAAAAATCTGAACAAGAATTTTAAAAGCATTACTTTAAAAGTACACCTTCTTTCTGATTCACTTAACTTGTGGCTTCCCAGGCTGCACCACAGATTCAATGACATTAGGTTCTTGATATCAGCTCCATTCTGCCTGTGCTTTATAAAATACACCCATAATTTGGGGCTTTGAAATGACTAACACAAACAACCCTGAGCATTTTGCTTCTTGACAGTTTTCTATTAACCTTGGGAAGTGGGTCCCCATATGCTTTAATTTGTCAACAAGAGCAGCCAATGGTTGCTGGGGTTTAGTTTCTATTTCTCCAGATTCTTGTTCAGGGAACAAAAATGCCTTAGTACCATGAGAAGTAGGAACCATTTCAAAACAGTCTTACAGTAACAATGCTTTTCTTCTACTTCTTAAATGAAAAACTGTTCAATAACCAGAATGGACAAGTTAGTGTCAACTTTGAGTTTGTGTCTGTCTTCTCCATTATTTTTGATCCTGGTCACATCCTAAAACAATGGAAAACATGTTGGGTCTAGGGATTATCATATGTGGGGTTTATTGACAACAAAAGACTGGCATGAAAGTCTCAAAGCAAGTCACTAACCACGAGTCTAATTCACTTATCTGCTTTCCTTATCAGAGAGCTAGTGAGGTAAAATACACACCACCATCTGATAGCAGGAACAGCAACAATAATAGCAACAACAAAATGCAGAAAATCTCATGCAATCTCCAAAGACAATTTTAGTAACCGTGTCATGGCCTTTCTATTTTAACCTAGATCTCCGTTAATGGTATAGCGACTTTCCAACATAGATCATACCCTTCACAAAAAGCACTGGAAGTAACATAAAATTTACTTTAAGTACCAACATTAATAAATATCATCATAGTCATGTAATAAGAATCTAGTGCTGTATGTTATGGGTGGCACTAACAGATGAATAACAAAGTAAATGAAGGAATATAGAATTCAAGAAAGGGGGAGGAGGGATTCTAAGGTTTTGCTGAAATTCAATTCCTCAGAACTTGAATTGCCTTGAATCCTAGCTTACAATATAAATAATTTCTCAGCCCCATTTTTGCAAAGATAATACAAGATTAATGATTTCTCAAGTTCTTAAGGAGACTTAAGATTTTGCACATACTTCACTCTGTGTGTATATATGGAAAGATGCCTACTCTAGACACATAAGAGAATTCCCTTCAGCATAAAATTTATATTTCTGAGCAGGGAGACTGTGAGGCAAAGCAGCTATTTTTGTTGTCATTCCAGACTCTACACATTTTTCTTTTTGATTTGGAAAGAAAACAACATTTTCTTTCCATCTTAGACTGTATATATCACACAAATCCACCCGGAAACACTCAGATATTACAACCTACAGAAATAATCGATAAAGGAGACACAGACTGTGCATGTGTAAGAGAGAAGGGTGGAGGGAGGAGATCAGGGGAGGGAGGGCTGTGTCCAAGACGGATAAAGTTAATTATAATTGTCGACTTCACACACCCTAGAAACACCCAAGAGGAAAACCTCAATAAGGGATTGTTTAGATCAAGCTGGCCAGTAGACATGTTTGGTGAAGATTGTCTTGATTGTCTTACTTGCTGTGGGAAGATCCACCATGAATGTAGGCCTGTACCCTTCCTTGGTTTGGGAACCTGGATTACAGATGAGAAGAAAAAGCTCATTGAGTAGCAAGCATGTGTGGCATGAGTTCTTCACTATTTATATCATGTGACCAGCTGTCTCAAGCTTCTGCCACTGTGAATTTCCTGCAGAGATGGAATGTAATCTGGAATTGTGAGCAAAAATAAACCCTTTCTTCCCCAAGTTGCTTTTTGTCAGAGTAATTTTTTTCACACCAGCAGAAATAAAAATAAGAAAAAAAAAAAGGTAAGAAATAAAACTTTGTTTCCTACCAAGAGTAAAAAGAAAATATTTTTGGAAGTAACACTGTCCCTCAATTTATAAAGAAGTTAAAAACTAAGAATTGGTAGAATGAATCTCTTGCAACTTTTTCTTTGCCACAGTTGAAAGAGTAATATATAAGCACAGACTTACTGCAAGATCCTTTGTACAAATCACTCATGCAAACAGCATGGTGGTGACATTTGAGCAACGATCCAGCCGTTTGGTCAGACATTCAAAAGTTTTTAGCATTTCTTTGAAAACTTATTTTATACTTAGCAGCAATGTATTAGTGAAGACAATGAATTCCATTTCCCATCCCCGGAAAGGTATCTGGGAAAATGTGACTCGAGGAGCACCCTGAATAACTGAGGCCCTGCAGACTGAAATGCTTTGGATTTCACCTGAATGCAAGCATTAATACAATTGCACAAGCTTTTGTGTAATGTGACTGACTGGGAAGCGAAAGAATCCTTGCCTACTTTAAAAGCAATTGTGATTTGCAACAAAGTACACAGGTATTTTGTACATGTCCTGTGTTCCTGCTGGAAACATCACATTTGTTCTCATAAAGAACAAATTCTTCACAGCTCCATGGCCTGTTTTCTATAAGGTCCTCAGTTACTAGGCTGTATTTTCTTGGCAAAATCAACTTTTTGTTAAAAGAATGGAGTGATAAGTATGTAAAAGAAATTAAATGGGAAAAAGGCCCCCAGTGTACTGCTCCCTCATAGCAGTGATGATGGTGACAGTGGTAACCCTGATCATGGCACCATGAGGGCCCTGGATGTTTATATTTGCAGGACATTTGCTTGGGTATTTTGTGTGGGATATTGTCATTACTTCTGAACTAACAGCTATTGACTATTTGCTAAGTGTCTTTCCTGCATGTGCATTAGAAATACACATTAACAATGAAGAATAAGTAACAGTAAAAGAATCTTACTTTAAATATAATAAATTGGATGTGTAAAGAAGATAAAAAGATATGCACACTTGAATGTTTAATGAGAAGTCTCCATGATATACAATTCACTCTCCAGAGTGAATTCTCCAGAGTGATTCTCTGATTCACTCTATATAATGCCTTTTAGCACTTCACGCTCTGCATTAAATCCTATTTTCATAACAAGAAATGTAAGTTATAGTCTGAAGATTTTTGATACCTTGTATCCAAATGAACTGGCTAGCTTTATTTCATCTTGATACAAGCTAGAGTCATCTGAAAAGAGGAAATATTAATCAAGAAAATGCCTCCATAGGAGTGGCCTGTAGGCAAGTCTGTAGGACATTTTTTTTTAATTGATAATTGATGTGGCATGGCCAAGATCATTGTGGGTAGTGCTTCCGATGTGCTAGAGGTCCTCGGTTGCTATAAGAAGGCAGATGAGCAAACCATGGGTAACAAGACTGTAAGCATGATCTTTCAAACCTCTGCATCAGCTCCTGCATCCAGGTTTCTTCCCTATTTGAATTCCTTCCCTGACTTTCCTTAGTGATGGACTATAATGTGGAACTATATATAAACCTTTTTCTACTGAGTGGTTTTATTGTCATGGTTTCATAATCACAGAATTGAAACCCTAACTAAGACACAGAATACAATTTGCATATTCAAGTCCATGTTCTGCTCATTGGTGAAGCCAAAAGAAAAATAATTAATTAATTAGCTAATTAATCAATTAATATCACAGTGAATTTTATATTTCATTGCATAAGTCACAAGTATGTTTTATAGAATGTAGACAATTAACTTATTTCCATGATTTCTGTAATATTCTTACATTAGATGGCAAAAATAAAATCTAATAAAAGAAAGATGCAGTGGAAATGAGGGCCAAGGATATGGGGACAGGATGAAGTCAGGAGGGGAGTCAAGAAAAAAAAAAACTTAAAGAAATCAGCCACAAAGGAAAGGAGAAATTTGAATGTCAAAAGAACATTGAAAGATCAATTTGACTCATGTACAGAGAATAGAGACATAACAGCTGTATAAGAAATTCCTCCTTTGGGGGTTGGGGATTTAGCTCAGTGGTTGAGTGCTTGCCTAGCAAGCACAAGGCCCTGGGTTCAGTCCTCAGCTCTGGAAAAGAAAAAAATAAAGACTTAAAAAAAAAAAAGGGTGCCTGGACCTGTCTACTCTGGTGACCAGCCTAGCAAGTAACCTAGGGAGGAACGTCGAGATCATGATGGGAGGATGCGAAGAGATGACAGACCACACTAGTGGAAGCCCATGAACTGTGGACTGGTGGCTGTGGAGCCCCCATGGGACTGGACTAGGCCCTCTGGACATGGAAGATGGTTGTTTGGCTCGAACTGTTTGGGGGGCTTCCAGGCAGGGGGATTGGAGTCTGTCCCTGGTGCATGGGCAGGCTTCTGGGAATCCAGTGTCCGTGGTATGACACCTTGCACAGTCTTGGCGCAGTGGGAAGGGGCTTGGACCTGCCTAGGCTCAGTGAGCTGGGCTCTGCTGACTCCCCATGGGAGACCTCGATTTGGGGGATGTGAGGATGCAGGGTAGCTTTGGAAAGAGGGCTGAGGGCTGGGAGCAGGGAGGAGAGGTGGTTTGTAGATAGCATGAGGAGTGAGTAGAAATTTTTTTAATAAAGAAAAACAAAATAAAATAAAATAAAATAAGAAAAGAAAAGAAAAAATAAATTTCTTTGTCATATTCCAGAATCTATTACCTTACTACTCTGAGAAACCATTTAGATCCAAATAGCACTCAACAAACATGTCTCACATTTCTAGGAGACATTGACATTCCTTTCATCACTAAATTCCTGGGTTGCTATGAGTTTTGGTAACTTTGTTATCATTTTCATAAAAGCTTTGCATTCTGGTCATTGATGGACCATGTCAAGCCTCTATGACCACACATCTAGGGCCAGAGCACAGAACAAAGCAACTATGTTAAACAGCCAGACTTAGGATAAGCCATTTTCTTTGTTTGTCTGTTTACAAGCACTATCACAAGCCACAGGAAGCTTATGGTCAAATTCATATATCAACAATCAGTTAATGAATTGCAACTTGTAGAAAAGATAAGGCAAAACAGCATGAAGAAAGCTAAATAACACTCCGATGGTGGAAGAAAGATTAGATGTTAGAGCTTCTCATGTCAAATCCTTAGCCTATATGGAAACCTTCACAGGGGAGACCATAAGCATTATTGAGTATGGGTTTGTTGTTTCACATAATACATAAAACTTATACAACATCATTAACGATGTTGTAGATTTAAACTATATATAAAAGGCAATAAAGAAACACAGACACTCATTAATCATAAGCATACCATGGTCAGGTAAGTAATATATATAATAAAATGATTGAAAGCAGCCTGCATTGATCTGTCATAGGAATTGGGAAGTATACAAGGAGATGGCATGGATAAAACCTCTTTGGTAAAGATCATTTTGCTTTTCAAGAATCTGAGAAGGATACATAAGAGTATCTACAATCTTTGACTGACATGGAATCAATAGAATTCAGCAAGGTGGGAGGTTTTGTGTGATTATGTGAACATGAGCTGTCACACAGAAAGGGCATGAAGAACAAAGTGTGGTAGATGAACATCTATCGATGTCAGCAAAGAAAAAAAAAAGAGACCTTCAGTTTAGCAAACTAGAAAGCTGAGTATTGGTAACAACTTGGACACATTGAGCCTGGATTCTTGTGCAGGTGAGTCTCAGATGAGACCTCAGTCATGGATGAAATCTTGGTTTTAGCCTTATAAATCACCTCAACAGAAAACCTTCTGACAGGACTGATAACTCATACAAACCAGGAAATAATAAATGTGTGTTGTTACTAACCATAAGTTTTATGATCATTTTATAACAGAGGAAATAGTCATGAATGTATATAAAGGTGCCATAGTCTCAACTATGCATGTCATAAAGCAGTTTGAGATGTAGTCTGAGACCTAGGTGAAAGGTCAAAAATGAGGTACTCGGTTTTTGGAAAATTAATTTATAAATAATAGCAGTGAAATGAAAAATGTGCTAAGATAAATAGAGGGTAGGGATTCTACCCGCCATAAAGGCAATGAATAGTAACTATTTGTTTTGAATTAGAAAGGAACTAATTCAAAGATTATATCTTAAGCATTATAACTGAGAGGATGATACACCATGCTGATGTTCAGATAAACCCACAGCAGCATGCTGGCCAAGAAATGGAGCCAAGGTTAATTTCACAACCATAAGTAATGTTTCAGAGTTTGGCAAAAATGGAAACTTCAAATACTGTATGCCCTGCAAATTATTACAGCCTTTCATATATCTTTTATTTTTGAAGGCCATTTTAAAGTAAAAGAGATTCAGTACTAAGAGGTAAATTCTTTTTCCACTGTTGTTTAACAATCCATGATTATAGCACCAGTCTGGTTTCCAAGCTGAAGTTTTTAAGACTGGTCACTTTAGGGCAACATTAAAGCCAAAAGTAGTAAGAACATTCTTACACTCTTCAAGCACTTCTAAGCATAGCCTTGGATCCCACATTGCTAAGTATTCCCTTCTTTGCTTGGCTTCTAAAGTGATCAAAGCTCCTTAGTAAGGAAGGATCTATTGACAAAGCTACAAAGTCAAGCACAATCTTAGAATTAACAAGCAAGACCTTTCTGTTCAAAGTGAATGGCAAGCCTGAAGTGACAGGTTGTTCCATAAAACCTCGCACTTATCTCCATAGCTAGAAGTATTAGAGTTTCAAACTATCCTTTCTTACCACACACACACAAAAGAAAAAAAATGTTTAATGCAGAGTCTTTGAAATGTCTTCTGATCAAGTGTCTTTCATTCAATGGATGTGACATAGAAGCCCCCATTGAGTGTAGAAAACAATCATACAGCTTTAAACTCATCCACCTGCTTGAACACTTGCATATGGTGCTGATTGTCCATGTTTACTAGATTGCTTAGGCACAGGAATGGAAGGTTGATTTTGCAATGATTTCTGTTTTTCTAGAATTGGCCCATTCAGTCATGCTAACTCTCTGGTTCAGGGACTCAGGTAGACACATTATGTGCTTATTTAAGCCATGGACCTGGAGAGACGGCTCAGTAAGTAAAATGCCTACTGCAAAAGCATTTGGATTTAAGTTACAATCTACAGCATTCACATAAAGAAAATTAAAAATGAATTCTGGCTGGGTGGTAGTGATGCACGTCTTTAATCCCAGCACTCGGGAGGCAGAGCCAGGCAGATCTCTGTGAGTTCAAGGCCAGCCTGGGTTACCAAGTGAGTTCCAGGAAAGGCGCAAAGCTACACAGAGAAACCTTGTCTCAAAAAAAAAATATGAATTCTGGTCTTTATGATCATGGGATTTAGTTAATATTCTATTATGTAAATCTGAAACACTCTATATTTCACATGATTTCTGCATAATGGAAATATCATAATTTATATTATAGTGGTCCTTCATGTCTTTGGCAAGCATCAAGGATGTGGGTTGTCATCTCTTCCAGCCTATGTGACACTTGAAGGCAGACACAGTTAAAAAAAACATTTATTCAAAGTGTTTTCACTTAGTGGCAGTTGCAGGATATATTCCTTTCCAAAACATCATAATGCCAGCAGTCTACTATAGGTACATAATGAATCAATATTAATTAACTTTAAATCTATAGACACACATATTTATATCCAGTTTATTCTTCTTTTAATCCCTTTCATTATGCTGAAGACAGCATGCCAATTCTGTTCTAGTTTATATGCACAGTGTTCCTGATGCCTTCTAATATCCTCTTATACATTAAGGAATCCTAAAGCTTAGAAATAACATCTTTAGTCATCAGTAGTGACTATAATAAGTGGCTGACAAATTTACATGTACATATATCTCACATTGTAATTACTATTTTTTCTGATATGTTTTGCAAATGATATTACTAAGGAATTAAAATTTGTTCCTAAAATCATAATGCAAATCATATATAAATGCATGTTTTTCTTAGGATGATGTGGTTTATGCTAGTTAGTGACATTCTTGGTACTGGACATAAATCCTGAAGGTGGATCTCATGGGACTAGAGGTGGATTAGGTATTCTCTGTTAGGGAGCTTGCAAGGATTTGCAAAAAGGCCTGGTGACTCTAGAGAATAAACTGTTAACCTTTGTTTATCTGCAAACCACACATTTATCTCCGTGGCTTCACTGTCTAGTTTATCAACATTTATGATACACATTTGACTATAACAACTGGAGAAAACAGAGCCATTGGGTATGGAATAACAGCAAAA
>CABHPP010119162.1:0-16177 GCA_902168425.1 Peromyscus attwateri | reverse complement strand
TATTCATGAGTCTTACTGAAGCACAAAGCAGACTAAACTTATCTACAAAATCGTCAAAATAAAAATATCTATTTCTTTTGAGTGTTTACAGGGACAGGAGTCCCACCAACTTTGCTATAACTGAAAATGTTATAACCAATTTGCAAGGCATTTTTGAAATCTCTTACAAAGCTGTGTGTCATCTTACCATTTGACCTAGTACTCTCATACCCAAGAGTGATTAGTAATTTATATCTAAACAAAACTTAATGGAAATGAATTTATAAGAAGAGATTGATACCTATATGTTTATAATAGGTTTACTCATCATCATAACAAAAGACCTGGAAGCAATCAGACTTTCTTTCCAAAGTAATGTGAAAACTGCTGACAGACACCATGGAAAAAATATTTAATCACAAGAAGTAATAAACCATCTAGTCAAATAAAAGAATGATTGAATATTAAATGAAAATTACTATGTAAAATGTCCTCATTAATATGATTCCTTGCACATGACATTGTAGGAAAAAAACCTCAAACCTTAAATAGTTGGGCAGATGAATTTAGGATGAAACTTGTTATGGTGGTTTGCCTCAGTTTTCTCAATTGCAAAAAAGGCTGTAGTAGTTATTAAATAAAGACAAGTTTATAGTGGTTCGAGTAGAATTGGGTACCACTATTTAATATCAATTATTATTCAGTTGTAAAGTAGTTATTTGTTATCCAGGCCTTAATCTGGTAACATTTCTTTGGATTTCAGAAGTAATAGCATACATATTTTAATACTTATTACAAAAGCTTTTAACTGTTTCAAAAACTTATTTTTATTTCATGTATATATCTGTTTGCATGCATGTATATATGTGCACCACACGGCCTACCTGGTGTCTGCAGAGGCCAGATAAGGACACTGAATCTCTTTGAATTGGAGATACAAATAGTGAGGAACCACTGTGTCAGTGCTAGGAGCCAAATCCAGGTTTTTTGTTTGTTTGTTTGTTTGTTTGTTTTTTGCAAGTGCTCTTCACTTCACTCCAGCCCCCAAAGTCTTTAACTTTATTTGTTGATCTCCCCCAGTGACCACAATGTCTTTTCTGAACTCATCCTTTACTTGGTATTTGTAAAGAATCACAATAGGTAGACAATGATGAGATCTGAATGGTCTGACATGGATATAAAGGCTCCTTTTGTTGCTCCTAACAAAATGAAACTGAATAAAATCCTCTCCAGTAATGGCACAAGTGTGATTCTGCTGGCTGTGGTGCTGAGTCCAGAAACAAAAGATGAAACTCCATCCTAGCAGAATGAGAAAGGCATCTGAGTGCATACATTACCCAGGATCCATATGCTCCCATTCACTGCCTTATGGAGCAATTATATTTTGTCTTTTGTCAGGATACCTAAATATATAGTAAAAAGACATATAGCATATTTTAAATCTCTTTATCCATAGGTCTACATAGATATCTTTATTTTTTGTTCATTTAATGACCTGAATAGCTTCTCTACTATTCTTATCTAGTCACCTTTGTGTTTATCTATGCATGTTGTACCCTGTCATATAAACTAATAATGTCATTTACTCTACATGAAGTTTCTGTGAAAGTGGACAATAAAATCATGTCTGAAAACTATAAAAGTATGATTGCTAATCACCCTAAGACTAAAAACACTTGGACCTACTTTATGTAGCAAAATTATATCAAAATTTTGTATCAAATTGAAAGAAATAATACCTGTTTATATCCACAAAGAATCTAGGAAACGTCTATTACCGTGAGATGCAAGATTCTGGGGAAAGTATGTCAAAAATATATTGACAATGTTGCCCGATGCTCATTTTCAGCCAAGATTTGAGAATTTCACAGATATATGCTTTAGAGCTGCCCTGACATGCAGCTGACTCATTTCCCTTCCAGACACATTTGGGGAAAAGATGACTCTTTGAGTTCTCCTTCTCCGAATTCTCCTAATTCATGAATTTTTGGAATCCTTATGGAACAAATAAAAATAATCCTGCAAAACACTGTGTGTGACCATGCCAATTCATAGAACTATAGACACACACACACACACACACACACACACACACACACACACACATACACAACCTTAATACTATTTGTCTGTAGGATCAATAAACATGTTGTATCTTGTAATACAAAACTCTATCTAAGGGGAAAGAGTCAATGATGTGTTTAAGGAGATGGCTCAGTGAATAAGAGTATCCTCCATCTTTCAGAGGACCAGAGTTCAGCTTTGAGCACCCAATCTCAAGGGACCTGATATCTTCTTCTGTACATATGTAGCATACAATCACATAGGTACATACATGTACACAAATAAGATTTAATTTTTAATTGACAAGTAAATAAATAAAGATAAAAGAGCTCCAAAAGATGATCAGATTCATAGGATTGTCAAAGTTGTCAAACTACTACCTGTGCTGTTAAACTCCTCTCCGTGTTATAAATTTCTTACGAAAAATTTTTATTGTATGACAAGTACAGATTTGCTGATTTCAGTATTTCAAGAAATAACAAAGATTCAGCAGAGGTTTTCTGTCCTTTAGAAGGCTCATGGTGGGCCTACATGAAGGTCTAGCCATGAAGGTCTAGAAAACTTCTCCAAGGACGGCAAATTGGGGAATAATATTGATAAACTAACATTTTGAGAACCAGTGTGTCACTGAATCAAATTTATATTTCCCAGGCCTATGGAGAGTCAACATTAATATAAATTCAGTTTGCCATCATTCTAACAAGCAAGCAGAAGGCCAACAGGAATAAAACATTAAGAAGAAAACAAAAGGAATTGTAGTCATTCCCTAATTCTATGAATGGACTTGGAAACCAGGCTTAACTTGCTAACCGGAAGACTGACCTTATTTCAGGATTCATGTTGAGCTGCATCATCAGTATTGCTTTTCTGAATTGATACTGTTAATACTAAGGTAGTTATTTAATTTAATTGTAATCTTCTGAAAGACTAAGTCAAATTATAGTAGAACTGTAAATCAGGAAAAGAGGTTTCTAAATCAAATAAAGACAAATAATCATATTCTAAGGGACACTCATAGTTCACTGTAGAGTTACAAACAGGGATTCAAAATCTGTTTTCTGTAGGTTTACTTTGTGGGCATTTGCATGTAGCTGAAAGTTTTTCTGTGTCCTGCCTGGTCTGTAGCCGCTCAGACCCAAATAAACACACAGAGGCTTATATTAATTAAAACTGCTCAGTCATTAGCTCAGGCCTACCGCTGACTAGCTACTACACCTAAACTCAGCCCATTTCTGTTAATCTATGTGTCGCCACATTTTCTGAGGCTTTACCTGTGTGCCATTACATGCTGCTCCCTGGACAGTGGCCTGGCATCTCCTCCTCAGCATTTCTCTTCCCAGAACCTTCTTTGTCTATTTATTCTGCCTGTACTTCCTACCTGGATACTGGCCAATCAGCTTTTTATTTATCAACCAATCAGAGCAACACATTCACAGTATATAGAACGTCCCACAGCCTTTGTATATTTTTTGTAAATATTTTATATAATATTTCCTTGTGTAAAACGAAAGCAAGATAAGCATTTTATTTCAAGTACTAACACTTATAAAATCAAATGAGATTTCATCATATTTTCTTGTTATTACAGTTCTTACTAAATTTTATTGGGGAGTTAGTGCCAATTCATCTATTGAAAAGATAGATGTGTGTGTGTGTGTGTGTGTGTGTGTGTGTACATGTATTATACCATCTCTACATCCTTAATGAAGATTTAGTTTCTTTACGCAAAATAGAGATGATGGACTGTTCACCCTGTCCTAAGGTTTTGAAACTTCAGCTGTTATTGGCATTCATATCAGGTACGACAGCTGGATATCTTTTAAAATTGTTTATTCCAATCCTCATGATTTTCTACCCATGTTTTCCTAAAGAATTTCAATTTTGTTCATCTCTCTGAATCAAAGCTGGCAAAAAATATAATCATATCCATCAAGGATATGTTTTCCCCTTTCTCACTTTGCATATTTCTTGAAAAAAAAACAATGCTTCCAAATTATTTTTAAATATTACCCAGAGAGAGAAAGAGAGCACAAAAGCAAGTTACAAACTAAGGATCATAAAAGGAGTGTGTCAAACTTAAGACAGTTTGTCAAGACATAGCATCCTTTGATGTTTGAAGCATATGTGACATTTAATCTTTCTTTAATTATAAAAAAAAGAGTGTGAAACTCAATCTCTTTGATTATTACCTTGTACATATTCTCTATTTGGGGCTATAATATGTCCTGGGCAATGACAGAATACCATCCTAATTCATGTAAGATACAGTCATCATAATTTGAAATTCACTTCTTAGAAATGACAAATTTCTCTATTTAGCTGCATGCTAATATAACATGTGGCCTTGCATAGAAACAAAATGTATTACCTTTAGATATTTTAAGGCTTTTATTGAGTGAAGTTACTGTTCTGATACAGACTGTTTTTGAAAACAATGAATTCTATAATCATATACATGTCTGAATCTCTATAAGAGCATAAAATAGTAAAATATAAAATTATGTTAATATTTTAAAGGCCAGAATAACAATACAAGCTCAACTTAATTTCAGAATTTCTCAAATATGTTAAACTTTTTGCATTAAACCTATTTTTGTATTCTCTTCTTTTTGTGAGAAGTGTCTTTCTTTTTTTTCTTTCTCTCTCTCTCTTGCTGTGAGATTTCTTGCTGTGGTATGTCTTTCTGAATATGTGTTACTCCCATTGGCTAATAAATAAAGCTGCATTAGCCTATGGCAGGGCAGAATAGAGCCAGGCCGGAAAATCCAAGAGAGAGATAGTGAAAGGAGAATGGAGAATAAAAGGAGACATCAACAAGCAATTCAAGGAGCAACATGTAATGGGATATAGATAAAGCCATGGAACACATGATGATACACAGATTAATAGTAATGGATTGAGTTAAGCTATACAAGCTAGGTAGCAAGAAGCAAGAAGCCTGGGCCATACAGTTTCTGATTAATAGGAAGCCTCTGAGTGATTATTTTATAAACTGCTACAGGACCATGGGGCCAGGTGGGACTTGACAAACTTCCGGCTACACTCTTCCTTTGTTTTTTTTTTATTAATTAATTAATTTATTTATAAGCATTAGTGTTTTGCCTGTATGTATGTCTGTGTAAAGGTGTCAAATCCCCTGCAACTAGAGTTATAGACAGTTGTGAGCTGCCATATGAGTGCTGGTAATTGAACCTGGGTCCTCTGGAAGAGCAGCCAGTGCTCTTAACCACTGAGCCACCTTCCCAACTTCTCTTTTTTTTCTTATTTATTTATTTGTTTATTTTGAGATCAAAGAGCCAGCAGAGGATCAGGCTGTTTGCTGTGAGATTGTCTTCTAGTAAGGCTACTTTTAATACAGATTTTAAAATATTACTATCTATCTATTATATAGCAAGAGTAAAATAAATATAGATACTGTTACATTGTCTCCATTCCTGTCTCCTGACTGAATAATTCAATGTAGAAGTTATTAGACTTGGCTGTCATCACAGGAGTAAATGTTATATCCTTCAAAGACAGGGAAGTAGAGGAAGTCTTCAAGAGGAGATGCACAATAGTATGCAAAAATAGAGTGGTAAAAACAGAAAACTAGAAGTAAAGTATCTAAGGATTAGTGAATTATCTGATTAAAAATACATAGACGATTTTTAAAGGACTTGGGTTTCTCATGGTTGAGGATATTGAAAATGAGAAAAAGAACCACTCTTGGGTTCCTTTTGAGTTGACATGAAAGACAGAAACTTATATGGTGTCCAATAAACACATTTTGTACTAGATCCCAAGAGCTCCCATGACAAACTACCCTAAATTAGCTTGCTTAAAACAACAGAATTGCCTTTTCGCCAAGATGGTGCCAAAAGCAAGAAGGAAGCTCCTGCCCCTCCCAAAGCCAAAGCCAAAGGGAAGGCCTTGAAAGTCAAGAAGGCAGTGCTGAAAGGCGTCCACAGCTACAAAAAGAAGAAGATCTGCACGTTACCCACTTTCTGGTGGCCCAAGACCCTGCAGCTCTGGGGGCAGCCCAAATATCCTCTAAAGAGCACACCCAGTAGAAACAAGCTTGACCATTATGCCATCAGCAAATTCCACCTGACCACTGAGTCAGCCATGAGGAAGATAGAAGACAACAACACACTTGTGTTCATTGTGGATGTCAAGGCCAAGAAGCACCAGATCAAACAGGCTGTAAAGAAACTCTATGACATTGATGTGGCCAAAGTCAACAGCCTCATAAGGGCTGATGGAGAGAAGAAGGAGTATGTTCCGTTGGCTCCTGACTATGATGCTCTGGATGTTGCCAACAAAATTGGGATCATCTAAATTGAGTCCAGTTGGCTAATTCTAGATATACTTTTTCACCATAAATAAATAAATAAATAAATAAATAAATAAATAAATAAATAAATGAACAGAATTCTACTTTTATATAGTTACAGAATCTGAAATCATAGTGTCCATAAGATCACTATGGGAGCACCCACCATATCCTTTTTAGCTAGCTCTTGGCTTCTGATAGCACAACTCATGTTTTTGCCTTTGGCTATATATGGTTTTCAGTAATCTGCATTTTTGCATCATTATATGTAACTATACAGATAGTTGCATTTATATGCAACCATATATAATATGAACTAAACTAATCATATGCACAACTATCTTCTTTCCAAATAAATTCACTCTCTAAATTTCTGAGTAGATAAGTACACAGAAGATTTTTAGGGACACAATTCAACCCTGTATAGATGAGTAATGTGTGTGTGTGTGTGTGTTTAAGCATATATATATATATATATATATATATATATATATATATATATATATCTCCTCAATAAATTCTTCAGATTCTCCTTGTTCATGAAGTTTTGGGAATAGTGACTCCCTAACAACAAATAATAAAACTATCTAGATTTTGGCACATCAGGCTAATTCCCTTTAAATGGCATCGGATTCCTTTGTATAAAAATCTAATTCTATGACTGAGTTAAACATGCAAACTGAGTCTCAAATACTTTGTTGACCCTGAAGGTAAAAACTTTGCCCAAAGAATAATGGGGATCAGCTTCTAATCATACCATGTTCTTGTTGAAGATAATCTGAGCATCATCATAAATACTTTAAATAGCTGTAATGACATACTACATAAAAGGTAAATCTAAATCTCCAAACCAATGTAAGTAAATTTATAAATAAGAAACTGAAAGAGAAAAATGTTCTACCTAAGAAATGTCATAGAATGAGAGAACTGAGAAAATCCATGTTTGCATGTCCTCATGCTAATAATTAATTTAGTCATGAAATTTATTGATGTTAAAATTTGGTCTTCATCCTCTGATGAGAAATAAGATATTCATGAATGCTCATTTTATCAAGCACAAAGACAAAAAAGAATAGATTTACAAAGTAAACACATGCATATACCTCCTCAGTAGACTGATCAAAGTTATTGTCACCAATAATGGAATAACTAGAGCAACTCACATGAGTCGGTATTGCTTTGTCTTGGAAAGCATTGTCAAAAGGCACATTCTGAATTCAGCTGAGGAAATAACTGACAAACTTACAGAATCGTTATGAATTTTTTTTCTCTATAGTTGTCAAGTATACAGATGATGGCAGGGAAGAGAAAATTGCAGAAAACTGAACTATGAGAGTAGCGGTCTCTCATACACGCTTGGTCCCAGAGAGGTTCTTCTTTACCACAAATGGGCATGATTTGGACAGTTGAAGTACTCTGATACTCCTGCTCTAACAGCAAAAGTATGTTCATATTCAGCCCCTGACTTGATGGTGGTGGTGCTGTGGTATATAATGACATTCATATGTTGAGCACTTACTCAGCAGAGGGGGAGATGAAGCATCAACACTTTGCTCTCTGGTAGTTCAGGAAAAATGTTTGGATGATACCTACCCCTTTCTCATAAGATTTAATCTATTTAAAATTAAAGATAATAATAATCACTAAGAAGTGTATGTGTTTTACATTGGCCTCCCTTAAAAAAGAAGCCTTTAGCATAAAAGGGCACTTTTACAAAGACTCATAATGTTATTGTTAAAGAAGAAAAAAAACAAATGAAAACAAAGATTTTTTTCAGGTAGAAAGCATCTGAATAACTTAGCAGCTTTAACTTTTTCTTTAAACTATGCCACTGTTCAGTTTCATATCGTATACAGATTTCCATTATTTCTTATGTGGGAAGACCCTGGGAATCAATGGATTCGACTTTTTAAAAAACATATTTACCAACTTATTTTGTAAACATTTCATGAGGTTTCAATTATTTTTGGGGGTGGGAAGTACATTCTCACTCTGCTCTTACCATCAGCAAAACCAGCGTTCACTCAAGCCATTTTCCTTTGTCTTTATGTCTAATGCATTAGCAGCACTTGGGCTCCTTTCTCTCACCACAGGGATCTTAGTGAATGTTTATTGCTGTTTGAATTCCTCTGTGATGTATTAGTCTTACATTTTTATACATTGGTAACTGTGTAATATCTCACTCAAACTTTTTTTTGCAACTTTCTTGTCACATCTTCAATTTAATTTGCAAAGTATGCTGACCTCAAAAGCTCTCTCACCTTACAAGAACATTAACTAGATAAATATGCAACATAATCATTGCTCTCATACAAATAAAATTCTCTAGAGATATTATCAGAGATCAGTAGAGCATGATGGTTAAACCCATGGGAGGTAGCAACAGATGTTTAAACTTAAATCTAAGTACCTTATTTTAATATCTAGCTTTACATTAGTGACTTTTTTCCTGTTTTCTGATAAAATCAACACAGACTAGGGAAACTTACATCTGTACTAAAATCACAGTACTATTGCAGATATTAAAAGGATTTAACACACACGCTAAGCTGGGGTAACTTTTCAATGCACATTGTTCACTATTAGAGCAGTCCTAGGCTGCAATGAAACTGAAATGACCTCTAGTGTTATGTAATCTGTAACTGCATCAACAGTAATGAAACAATGACCCACAGCTCAAATTCTACCTGCTGTCATGTTCCTTTACCTTTTGACTAACATGCCATTTTAAACAAAAATAATCTTCATTCGAACATGTAAATTCATAGACTAATTGTCGTTGAACAAGTTTACATTGATCGTGGTGTTCACCATGCTTTCATCAATTTATTGAATGATATTGTTAACAGTAAATCATAGATTGATTATAAAGAAACTAGTTTTTATTGGATATCAGTACTGGATATCAAAGTGCCACACAGTTAGCACTTTGATAGTTGACATTCTCTAAGCACACTCCTGCTAGGATTTACTGTGTGTACTAGGCAGATGAAGTGGCCCTAAAATGGGAGCTTTGTCACTCTCACAATGGAAATCAAATTTGGAACTTAATAACTCCAGAATCAATTCATAAAGCAAATAGGAAGTTTGCTGTATGTACCTCAATCCAGATTTAGACTTACATTCCGAGTTACAACATCCCTACCTCAATACACAACATCGTTAGGATGTATACTGACTAGTTGAGGTAATAAATACAGGCAAAACTTAATTTAAAAAGTAACTTCAGTTTCCACTGTTAAAATAAGACACACACAGCTTTGCTATAGAAGCAAATTATTATCAAGTTCTGAAATTCTCTGGAGAATATAAAAGAACCAGGGCTTCAGCTTCCAAATAAGATATTTCTAAATTAATATGGCTTTTATTTGGGTATATAGATAGATAGATAGATAGATAGATATAGATATAGATATGTATATATATATATATATATATAGTGTGTGCGTGTGTGTGTGTGTGTGTGTGTGTGTGTGTGTGTGTATGTGTATGCTTGTCAACAGGCTGGTAATTTTGGAACATCACATCACATTCATTTCAGTTTAATATCAGTAAATTTCTTAATTAGAATTTTATTTTTTTCATTTCCTGCTCAATGAAATCCCCCAGTTCTCACTGGCGTTACTCAGGACGCACAGGTGCAGTGCTGGCATTTTTGCAGAACCAAAGGAAGAAAATGAAAGAAGAAGGAAGCAAGGGAAGAGACACTATGAGAGACAACAGTGGTGATAGGTAGAGAATGGAAACAGTAGATGACCTTCATCCCAGGAGTCACCTTCATGAGAAATGAAGGGAATAATTCACACTTGAGTATAAAACTGCATAGCTGCCTCTGCTTCCTTTAGCCAAAGAAATTAGCATCCAACAAAAACCAGATACCCATTGCTTAAAATCAATACATATAAGAATGTACAAATGTAATGTGGGGAATGCATTAATAAAAATAATTTCACCACCACCAAAGCACCAATAATGGTACATACAAACTCTTAAAGCATTCCTTTACCTTGTATTTAAGCATGGGAATCATTAATAGCAATAAAACTAGGCCAAAATTTAACCTTTTAAAATTTCACAATCAACCCTTGAATAAAGAGTGATACAAACCTGCACTGGTAATTTCAACAAAGTCTCTGTGAATTTTGGAAGATTTGTTACATATTAAGGATTTAAACATTCACGTGCATATGTACAGTATGTGTATTTGGGGGAAAGTATACATGTATGTGTGTATAACAATTACTTAAGTCTATCCCTTTAGAAGAAAACAAGATAACACACACACACACACACACACACACACACACACACACACAGAGAGAGAGAGAGAGAGAGAGAGAGAGAAAGAGAGAGAGGTACACATACACATGCCATTCTGTAGCAAAGAACACCTTTTATAACCTTTCATCGCTAAAATAACTTTGAAATTTGTATACATATCTGGACTTTTATTCTCTAGCATATTTATCAGGCACGTGACTCACATGCACAGAAAGGGCATCCTCTGATACATTTATAGCCAACAGATACAGTGTTGGCCTTAAGAAAAGGAAACAGTAGCATGGGACTGTCACAGTTTCCCTGTTCCCTGTATATCACTAATTAAGCATGCTCTGTGTTCTGAAGGTGCTGATAATTCTGTTTTTAGGAACTGTCTTACTAAAATCTAGATAAAAAGACAAATGGGGTAAGTTTCTTGACCTAAAGGAGTAGATCAAACAAGTTGTAAAAGGAAAAGAAAAATCACCTAGCATTTCCCACATCCTGCTTGCACTTCGGGATTTAAACGATGTGCAGAGATGGGGATGTTTCTGCTTGTTTGTGTGCTTCATTTTTATGGTGGTGCTGATGGAGGAGAGGTACATTATGGCCAGGAATTCATAAAAGTTTCCCCCAAGAAAATGTGTCATTTTGGCCATCTATAGAGCAAACCATTCAGTTTTGATGAGCAGAAAAAATAAATAAAAATAGGATTCCTCTCATAAGAAGTAGATAAAATGGATTCCTGGCAGAAGAAATATATGGGTAAGAGATGAAGAGCTAAAATCACTTCTGATTTGCTACTGAAATAGGTGTTTCTACCCAAGTTTTATTATAGGCTGGTATGGAACAGGAGATCAAATGAAAATAAAGCCATCAAAACTTCCCTGGCTAAGGAGCTTGGGTATTTTTATTCAGTGAAGGAAAACACACACACACACACACACACACACACACACACACACACACATACACACACACACAGCTATGGACTATATGGAAGATTATTTCCATTGTAAATGCAGATAATGCTTAACCAAGTTAAAATATGCAGGCTACAGAGATAAACCATTTGCAGACACTGGGGTCTGATCTAGGAGGATTTGATCTAAGAATGAAGTGAGCAATTAAGACCGCACTGCAGAATTCCCAGCCCTAAATGGGATGCCACATGCTTCCTACAGAGGCTCAGGATCACTACAGAAGAGGGAGCAGAAAGGTTTTAAAAATCAGAGGTGATAGATAGCTACAAAGAAATGGTGCCTTCTGGGCAGACCAGGGTACCTGCACAGATGAACTCACAGTGGTATGATACTATACAGAATGCCTGTGGAAGGCTAACCTCAATCCACCCCAGCATGAAGAGAGAAGATAGGCATGAAGCTCCACCACTAAATGAGGAGATATTGACAGTTATTGGCTGCTGGGAGAGAGTCAGTTTTCTTTAAAAGCATAATCCCTGATAAGAAAAAAAAAAAAAAAAAAAAAAAAAAAAAACATTGACCCATATCTTTCAAGTTTTATGTGGGGGTTCAGTGTGTATTGTGACACAGAAAATTGTAGAAGTCTGGATCAGAAACATATAAAGAAAAGTCATAATTTTGGTTTTTAATATTGTGTTTGGTGGTCTTCGGGACTCTATGTGAAAACATACAGGAAGCATGTGAGCATGTAGGCTATGGGCTTAGTTAAGCAGACAGACGAAGCAGTTGTTGGGGTTTTAAAGCTATCCACACAGAGCAAATGGCTGAAGACCTAGGCTGACAAATTAAAGGTAAATACAAAAGAAAGAAGTTAGAGGGGTTGAAACAAGAAGAAAGAAAGAGTAAGAAGAAGAGAAGTGGGGGAAGGAGAAAGAGGAGGAGGGGGATGATGAAGAATAGGAGTAGGACAAACAGGTAAAGGAGAAGGAGAGAGGAAAAAAACAGAATAGAATCAGGTATGAGGAAGGAACAATAACCCCAAGGAACAAACCATAGGAATAAGTGACTAAAAATGGGTACGTGACCAAATGTTGATGGGGTAGATGACACCCCAGACTGAGCAACTAAAAGCAACTACCATGTCACGATTGTACTGGCTATGTAAGGGACAAGGTGATACATGTACCTGATAATTAGCAACAAATTCATCCTTGAAGCCCACCATCTTTGTGTTGACCTTTTCCATCTATAACTTTCTTCCTGGTGTTTGGATCTGTGCCACGTTCCTGAGATACAGAACCTAGAAACAGAGTTTTTGATCCGAATCTCTGGCAGAAACTCTAATGTCAGACTGGGGGACTCTTTAAATAATGAATTCAGATTTCTGTAGTCACTTAATCTTTGGTGGCTTTTTTTCTGATATTTTTAAAAAATTGGTTTTGTCACTTTTACTTGTGTCGAGTCTGTCTGTCTTTGCTGGTTACCTTCATCATTAAACGCAATTTGAAACAAACTAGGCTGTACATCGCATGTGCAGAAATGACTTTTGTGATGTTGTGCTTTGAATTTGGCATCTTTCCTCCTGACCTGTCAGGGAAGAAAGAGATCTGAAAACTCTCCTTTTATCATAAATAGTCTGAGATTTGGCGGCTTCTATATCAAAGCTTGGGTTGAAGAATAGCTTAACAGATCTACAGGAGAGAGGAGTCAAAATCATATTCTGAAGAGCATTTTGCTTTGCTGTTTAGGTAGTAAATGCATCAATGATTCAGAGAAAGGAGTAAGTGAATGGTAGTAGCAATAATTTGTACACACCGTAAGGTTAAGGTAAATGGGCCATAAAAAGAGAAACTCATTGGTAAGAGTGGCTGTATAATCCACTGTGGACTCTGCTCACTTGCTCAGGCCAGTATCTGCATGACTCTAGTCCTAAATTGTTTTCTATGTCTCTGTGCACTACATCTGCATGTGAATATACACAAACAAATAATTAAACATGAAACAAATATCAATAGGATTATCCTGTCATGTTGGAACAAATCTTGATAAATCCGTCTCAGTAACAATACTTGCCGATGACAGGAATACAAATTTAGCCTATTGAAATACTGCTGTGTAAGGAGCGGGATTTTAATCAAACCACTCCTCCGTCACTTTCTATCACTAAGGGACTAAAGCTATTGAGCTGTGGAACGTAGGCCAAGAAAGGGGATTTGGAAATGCAAATGAGTGATAAGAAGGAAATAAATGTCTTTTATTCGGCAACATACCATCCCTGATGCCGAGAGCTATTTGAAAAATGGACTCTTAACAGGTCTGTGAAATTGGAAGCATACATACCCAAAATGGACATCTCTGGCACAGTAGCATGATAAGGTCCATTGAGAAATTCTGGTGCATTGTCGTTGATGTCTTGAACTTTAATAATAAATTCAGAAGGAGGCTCAAGAGGTTTGTTTGTCTCCCAGTCCACTGCCTGAGCTGTTAATGTATACTCAGCCTTTTCCTCTCGGTCAAGTCTTTTTATAGCATGGATATCTCCAGTTATATCATTTATTTGAAAGATTGTCCCAGCTCCATCACCTGATAGGATATACTTGATTTTTTTGCTTCCAGGATCCAGGTCTGTGTGCAACTAAAATGAAAAATAGCAGTAGTTAGTTATGGAGATGGTTAAATTATTTTCTGAATTATTTAACTGACTCTTGCTTGTCAAATTGATTCTTTTACACTACCCCCTAAGTCTCTGCTAAGCAAAGTTGTACAAATAATAAATAGTTTTATTCACAGCATGTTATGTTAAAGTGTAATGAACTTCACCAGTTCAGCTTTTACAAAGTGCTCAAATGTGTTTAATATAAACTCACATGGTTTCAAAAGGATGAGAAAGAATAGAAAACACAACATTTCATCTATACTTTTTTGACGAATTGATACACATAAACACTCACACACAGAGTGTTATTACTACTGCCTTTTATGAAGTACGATGAGGCAGGAACCCTAAGTCAGTTTTAATACAAACATCTCCTTAAATTTTGTTTAAAATGAATTGATATTTAGTATGAGATACTAAAACTGGAGGGCCTACATGGCTCATAACCTCTGCAGGGTTTATATTTGGTAAGATCAGATGGAGTGGCCCAAGAGTTTAGACAGATTGCTGCTGTAGTTATGCAAAACAACAATAACAACGACTCAAATTATATAGTTAAGACTTCCGTTTCTTTCTTTACTTTTCAACAATTTTTTTTCTAGTCCAGGAAATCATTCCATGTAATAGAAACGATTATTAATGACAGAACACAGGAGCACATTTGCAAGCAAAAGAATGTAACTTCATGGAAAATGACAGCTGTTCAAGAAGAATTCAAATCTATCACATATCATATGTATGACGGTTGATTGAACAAAACTTATAGTGTTTTAATATGAAGTAAGGTCTTGGCCTTACAGACATAGGTAGGTGCTGAGAAAAGCAGAACCCCATGTTGAGAAGTCTTTTTTAATTTGTTCACAAGAGGGAGTCAGGAATATTTCAATATGTTGCTTCCCCCCGCCAATACTATGTAGACTCCTGCTTTAAAAAATAAATTAATTTAAAAAATTATTAAATTGATTATTTGGGAACTGTTGAGATGGCTCAGCAGTTAAGAGCTATCTTGGAGAGGAGCAAGGTTCAGTTCCTAGGATTCCCATGGTGGATCACAGCAATCTATAACTCCAGGTCCAGGCAATCTGAGGTCCCCTTTTAACCTCCATGGGCACCGTGCATGTAAGTTGTTCATGGATGTACACATAGACAAACAGTCACACACATAATATAAATCTAAATAAGTGCACATTATTTTGGAATCTTGCATTTGTAAAAGAAATTATGTAATTAACATTGTGAAATGATGCTTAAATGAACATATTTCTGTTTAACTCTCTTATTTAACTGCCAAAAGAGTCCTAATTTTTTTTGCACCTAGAGATATAAAGCATTTTTTTCCTTAAACAAGTAGGTGTGTTGTCGAAAGAAACTCCTACAAATTCAGAAGGCATTGTGTGTTCCTGGGATTCCTTTTAATCAGAACAGGCTCTATCGCTTTCTTCTCCAATTTGAATTGTATTTAGCGCTTCAATAAATGAAAAGAAAAGATTATGAAAAAGACATAAAATAGCAACAAAGAGCCTAAATGCATTGAGATCTCCTGCTTTAACTTTGAATATTTTTAAAAGTTGAGGCATAAGATTACATCAAATATTTATTGAATCTCAAAGTGTATCCCTTTCATTTATTGTATTAAATTTATGAACAAGAACAAATATTGAAACGCCACTTTATCTTAATGAATGTAGGATTATAATTCATTAATGTGATATTAATCCTAATTTATGAGCATTTTAATTTATGTGCATTTTAACATTTCCATTAGCATTTTTATTAAAAAAGAACATTTGAATAATATATCACTCATAGAGGTTTCTGTTCATAAAGCAGCCATTCTGAGGACAAGGGGATACTCATATATATCACTCTGATCCACAGTTTTTTAAATTAACAAATAAACCATACAAATTGGCCTTATTATTATTTTTGCTAGAAATTATTTCAGCCATATTTTCTTCCTAAATACCAATAGCATCTTTTTAA